>PVJL010004324.1:0-132556 GCA_004026885.1 Lyroderma lyra
GGTTTTTAAATCCTCCCTGTTTTCAACCACTGAGCCATAACTGACACGCTTAAAAATCACTGACAATAATAACTGAACCTATGTTAAACATTAAATTAAAAAACTACTTGAAAAAGATAAAAAGAGAAAAGACGGGGGCGGTGCCAGGGCTACGGGAGGTGGGGTGAGGAGTAATGAATGGTTAGTGGGGACCCCCTTGCAACAGCGTGCATGTACTTAATGCCACTGAAGTGTACACTTAAAATGGTTAAAATGGTAAATTTGTGTGACTTGTAGTTTACAATACAAATAAACAATAAAAAGAATAAAAGTTGTCCGGCGTTACAAACTTGCCCAAGACGGTCTCTTCAACAGAAGGCGTTCTGTCTGGCCTGGGCACCTCCCGAGTGAGCCCCGCTCCCCCGCCACGGCCGTGCCTTCCTCCTGTTTAAACTCTCCTCTCTTGTGATTAATGTCAATAGGTTATCGGGGGCCCCCGGGACCACCCGGGCCTGCTGCTGTTCCTGGAATTAAAGGAGATGAGGGGAGCCCAGGAGCCTCAGGAAACCCAGGGACCAAAGGATGGGGTGGGGACCCCGGGCCCCAGGGCCGGCCTGGAGTGTTCGGTCTCCCGGGAGAAAAAGGTAACTGCCCACACGAAGGGGTCCTCTTCTCAGGGAGGCCTGAGCCCCTTCCCAGGCATGTGTGTCCTCAATATCCTGCTTGTCTTGAAGGGCCCAGAGGTGAGCAAGGATTCATGGGAAGCACAGGGACCACCGGGAGTGTAGGCGACCGAGGCCCGAAGGGACCCAAAGGAGACCGAGGATTCCCAGGTAAGTGGCTGCTCACATGCCTGCAGGGCCTCCACCTTAGGCCAGCTGCTGCTAGGAGTGGACTTCAGAAGCACCCCTGCCCTTCCAGACATGGGTACACCTCTAAAGTCATTCTTTGTCATGGGTCCCAACCCCCGAGTGGCCTGAAGAGGAAAAGCAAGACGGCGTCTGCCTGTGCTCCCCCAGTACTTAATGAGACAGTAATTCCTGAGTGGCCTCTCAGATGGGATGTTATCCTTCTTCATCTCTAGAGAGTGAGGTTGTTCTAGGAAGCTCCAAGATCGATTTCAATGAGTAAAAAAAAAAAAAAAACAGAACAGAAATCAGAGCAAGAAAGCGAGTGGTCCTCCTGTGTCAGCAGGCCTTCCTTTTCCCTTTCCAGGTTCCCCCGGTTCTTTGGGATCCCCAGGGATTCCAGGAATCCCTCAGAAGATTGCTGTCCAGCCAGGGCCTGTGGGTCCACAGGGAAGGAGAGGCCCCCCAGGGGCGCAGGGAGAGATGGGGCCCCAAGGCCCCCCAGGAGAACCAGGTAGGAGCCCTACTGTAGGGCCACCAGGGAAATGCTCCCTGTCTTAGTCGCTTTGTTTGCACTTTTGTTTTCTTGCTGAAAAGCATTGGTTAAGCGCTAGTGTTGCAAGCATTGTCACTCTTTCTGTGGCACTCATGCCTGTTTCGGTGGCTGTGCAGGTTTCCGCGGGGCTCCGGGGAAGGCAGGGCCCCAGGGAAGAGGCGGTGTGTCTGCTGTTCCCGGATTCCGAGGAGACCAGGGGCCCATGGGACACCAGGGGCCAATTGGCCAGGAAGGTGAGTGATGGATGGGGGCAGGGGGCAGGGGGCAGGGGAGTTCTTCCAGGTCCCGCTGTGGTCTGACAAATGGACTGTGGCTTGCAGGGAGGGAATAAACAGTGCCAAGATGAGCAGAGATTAGAGGCTGCCTACCCCTTCAGCTCTGCAACCCCAGCTCAGGTCCTAGGCCCTTGCTGCAGCCTTGGTCCTGAGCGTACTCCCTAACACTTGTGCTTCACAGAACACCTGGCACAGAGTCCCCGGGACAGGCTGGCTTCCCTCCTTCCCCGGGGACATCTACAGGTGCCTCAGAGAAGGAAGCAATGGACATACTCTTAAGAGAAAAGCTTCATAAAGATCTGAAGGCCTGAGACAGTGAGATGAAAGAAACTAATTCCATTAACAGGAGCCATTGTAAAGTCTTGTACTGTCGATTTCTTAATATTACTTGTACGTGTGCAGGATAGGATAGGCCAGATGTAATAGCAAGTCATGCAAATAAATTATTGAGGTTTGTCATCCACTTGTGCTTAGTTCAAGCCAGAATGGTATGAGGCCACATTATCAGCTCCCAGGTATCAGGAAGTAACAGCCCGCCACCCTGCACGTGGACTCACCCGTGGCCAGGAGGCTATGTGATGGAGGGGATGCACATCTGAAGACACACATGGACAGATAGGAGCCATGCAGGCTAGGAGACCGAGACAGTGCCAGGTGGAGGGGATGTCCTCTGAGAAGGCGACAAGATCTGAAAATGTCCCTGGACAGGAGGGGTAATGAGAAGGCAGGATCAACCAGGACAGCTCATCTCAAACGCTTGAAAGGTTGTCCTGTTGAGGTAGAGGCAGAATCAAGCGCCCCTGGGTGGTCGTTGCAGGAGGCAGATCTCTAATCCCAGGACCACCCAACTATGCACTGAGCTACCTCTCCCTCAGCATCCAGCAAAGGGGGGGCCTGCCACTTGGAGTAGAGGAAGCCCAGGGGTGCTGGAGTGCAGCACATCTGGGGACTCTTTCAGGTGTTCTAGTTCTGGCTCAGCACCAGCGCATCCCGAGCGGAAAGCTTGTGGGGCCGACTGAGTTCAGTACCATCGTTGTTGTCATCCCAAGCTTACTGGGCATGGAACGGGTCAAGTCCTCCCCAGGAGGCTCTTGGTCTTCAAGGGCAGAGCCACTGAGACCCTGGCCTTGGGAGAAAGCTGAGCAACAGCTGTAAATGTCACCACGAGACGTCAGCCAAGTTCTGTGGGCTGAGATCCACATGGCAGCTAAAGCATGGCTGCTTTCTGTTGGGCCCTAGGGGAGCCAGGCCGCCCCGGGACCCCTGGCCTGCCCGGCATGCCCGGCCGCAGTGTCAGCATCGGCTACCTCCTGGTGAAGCACAGTCAGACGGACCAGGAACCAATGTGCCCTGTGGGCATGAACAAGCTCTGGAGTGGATACAGCCTGCTGTACTTTGAAGGCCAGGAGAAAGCTCACAACCAGGACCTGGGTAGGTACTGCCCGCTGACCCCCGGGGCCAGCTCAGGTAGAGGTAGGCAAGATCCAGTGGCTACCATGAGGTACAGGGACCCTCTAAGGCAGATGAGCTCCTCCTGATTGAAGGCCCTGGGCTCATCCACATCCCTGGGGTTTCAGAAAGGTTAACACAGCTCTGATGCTCCTAAACCTCAGGCCGGGACCACGGAGACCTGCCTTTTCACTCAGCAGTGCCTTCCACAGGCTCCCATGGGGCCCAGCCCTGTGCTGGCTCCTCTCTGCCGGGCGGCCACCAGCTGCTTGACCTCTCTTTTGCTTTTTGCCTGAAGTTCTATAAACAATCAGCTGGAGCCTTGAGGGCTGGGAGTGACAGAACCCCCAGGAAAATGGACATGTGGATATGTGTGCTTGGATGTAGTCAAGTAAGCCTGGTTGTCAAAAGAAATTAAAATGACTTAAAAGCACACGGAAAATGTAGCAAGTGTACACACTAAAAGCCTGGGTTTGCGGGGAGGGTGCCTGAGGCTGTGGTGTCTGTGGAGGGACCGTGTTTGGGGACACCTGTCATGCTGAACCCTGATGATCTATTTGTACACGTTCTGGCCATGTGTTCTACTTCCACAGTAAGCTGTTTTGTTTTGTTTTTTAAATGGGGCAAAGGAAACACAGATAAAGGCCTAACAGAGAGCTGGGACCAGGGACAACAAGGTGGCCACAGTGCTAGACAGGCCTGCTGAAGGCGGGGCACACACTTGGCTTTAAGCTTGGAAGCAGTCAGTGTGAAAAGGGAACCCTGCTCAGCTAAGTAGTTCCGTCTGGCCCTAAGACAAAGTTGATCTTTTACCCAGAAGCGATAGAGTTATCTGAAGACAGAAGTGGCCAGATTTCCTTCTGGGGGGATGCCGTGGGTGTGATGAGCGAGGCCCTCATCTTAGATGCTATCAGGGGTTTCCTGAGCCTAGTGCTTTAACACCTCCCAACATGGGCCTGGCCCAGGGTGCTGTTTCGTAAAGACTCCACTCCCCACTGCCCCACTGGTCCGTGGGTGTGTGCGAGAAGTTCTAGAAGAGCGGGGCTAAAATGCCGGGGATAGTCCGGTCTTCCCCCAAAATGGGAATTGGCTCAGTCCCCCAGGGCGAGGCCGAGCCCCTCCAGGTGGCCGCTGGGGCAGGTCCCTGCCATGGGGCCTCCCGAGCCCGGCTAGGCCTGAAGGAGTGTCTTCCCGGCCATGCTCAGCTGTGCCCTCCTCCTGCAGGGCTAGCGGGCTCCTGCCTGGCTCGGTTCAGCACCATGCCCTTCCTGTACTGCAACCCTGGTGACATCTGCTACTATGCCAGCCGGAATGACAAGTCCTACTGGCTCTCCACCACTGCCCCACTACCCATGATGCCTGTGGCAGAAGATGAAATCAAGCCCTACATCAGCCGCTGCTCTGTGTGCGAGGCCCCTGCTGTGGCCATAGCGGTTCACAGTCAAGACGTCTCGATCCCCCACTGCCCAGTTGGATGGCGGAGTTTATGGATTGGCTATTCCTTCCTCATGGTATGTGGTACTTGCCAGCACTCTCAGAACGTGGAACCAGGCAGAAGTATAGTTCCTCTCCCCAAACACTCCCAGGCTGGAGAAGCAGCAAGAACAAGCTACCTTTGTAAGAATAATCAGACAGGGCCAGTTGTTCAGGTGGTGCACTGCACAAGGGGACCTGGCCCAGGGAACGAGTGAGAACTGGAATGAGACCTACACTTTTGCCTGCACTTTGCTAACTAAGCCACATGCTCAGACCTGGGGCTGCTTCCACCTACTAGGGACCCAGTAATTTGCCACCAAGCCTTGAGCTATAATAAGGATAACTTTGGTTTCTTGTCCATCTTACTCAGCAGAACTCCAAAAGTAAAGCTCTGCTGGTTTATCCCAAGGCTAAACGCTAAAGATAGGGAAGAATTTTATCTAGAATCCTAAGTACCTTATGTAGAATCTACCTAGAACCTAGAATGCCCTCAAGAAACATCAATTAACTAGTTGGTTTATTTATTTATTTTTTCTTGTGGGTAAAAAGAAAAAATGTGGGTAGTTCCCTGGCTGGGGAATCGAACCCAGATGGCAGCATTGACAGCGCCAGCGCCAAAGCCTTAAGCCACTACACCACCAGGGAACTCTAACTAGTTGGTTTAAAACAGATACATATTGATGAGGAAAATCCTAGAACACTAATATCAGATCGCCTTTGGGTATAAAACAGAGAATTCCAACTATAGTGACTAGATCCCCAACATGTTAAATAGTTCATAAATTATATTAATAGCAATGTATAAATTGACCCACACAAACTCGGAGCCCTTACCCAGCCTAGGCAGCGCCCAGCATGGTCTCAGCTCCTTCAGACCAACCTGGGACCTGAGATGCCCCGTGAAGACAGGCCTGCTTCTCCCTGCCTGTTTACAACAAACGAACACAGCAGCGCTGGGTTGGAAAGACTTCTGCATTTTGTGAGCAGAAGATTTTTCAAAGGATGTCCTACCCAAATATATCACAGGACATCCTCTTGTTCCCTGCAAACTGAAGCTGAGCTATTTCTGTTCTGAATTAGCAGGTTCTGACAACCCATTCACCACTCAAAGTTGCTCGACCAAGCCAGTGACACTTTTTTATAGACTGGCTTTGAGACCCAGGGGCCTACCATGCACCTTCATGAAAGCTAAAAGTGTTTGTGAAATGAAGAGGGAGTCTAACTTGAAAGTCGCAAGGAAAAGGTCCCTTCAACACCTGTCCCCGTCTCCCAGTTGCTAGACTGTCTCAAGTGATGAATTGCTTAATTCACAACCCTCTGACTGGGCAATAAAATTAATCCCAACCAGTACATATTCCTTATAGAAAAATCAGCAAGTAGAGATTTTCTTTTTTAAAAAAGTTAATGGAAAACTATCCAGACTCCTTCCTCTTTATAAACATTAGCAGAAGTGGGACAGGGAGGGGGATCAACTTTTTTGGTGCTTATTTTTAACTTAACCTCAGATGCTGACCCACATCATGATTTTATTTTTCCTTTAAAACAAAAGTTAATACTTTGGTATCTCTGCTGCCAGGCAAACACTTCATTTTTTGAATAAATGATTGAGTGGATGATATTTTCCCCAAAATATAGTCAACTGTTATCTACTGATTATAACCTGCTTTTCTTATTGTTCTAATTGTCACTTAACAAATCAGGACTGTTGATTTTTGAGCCTCCCCTGCAGCATGCCTGGTGCCCAGGGCTGCCTTTTGCACATGTACCCCGATTTATTTAGCCAAACCACAGCATTAAAGAGTATATTGCAGGCGGTCTGTGTTGGCATAGATAGATGTTCACGGTTTCCTGTTCAAAGTGGGTAAAGGGCATCAACTGCAGTCTGCCCTGGCTGTCTCGGGGAACCATACTCATAGCCCTGCCCTGTCTCTCCCTCTGCACAGCACACGGCCGCAGGTGACGAAGGTGGTGGCCAGTCACTGGTGTCACCGGGCAGCTGCCTGGAGGACTTCCGCGCCACACCTTTTATTGAGTGCAACGGAGGCCGTGGGACCTGCCACTACTTTGCCAACAAGTACAGCTTTTGGCTCACCACCATCCCTGAGCAAAGCTTCCAAGGCTCGCCGTCCGCCGACACGCTCAAGGCCGGGCTCATCCGGACGCACATCAGCCGCTGCCAGGTGTGCATGAAGAACCTGTGATGCACCTTGTTCGCAGGGGCCGCCCCACCCGGATGCACGTCAACCTGCACCTGGGGGTCCACTTTGGTGCTTATTCTTAACTTATTACCTCAGATGCTGACCCAAAAATTGATTTCTTTTTCTTTAAAAAAGAATCAAACAAAAAGGCCACCAAAGGAATTCAGCACCCACATTTATACCAAATAGCCCCTTGTCATGCATTGGTGCTGGCCACTCTTCCACTCTGCAGAGTGAAGCCCCCGCGTCTGTGGCACCCTGACTCTCCAGAAGGGAAAACTATTAACGGTCCCGGCGCTCCCTATCAGGCCATACTAGACTATTATCTGCTAGGTGTAGCTAACGTGTTAATGTGTACCTATATAGTCACTGCACTTCCAAATGCCACAGGCAACCCACTTATTTAACTCACTTAATGGGGTGGTATAGACAAATAAAGCCATATAGCCCAAGGGCTCCTGAACTGCCCCACTCTTCCCACATGAGGGTCTCCTGGGGATGGGCCCAGTCCTGCTCTCTAAACCAGCATGATGACAGCTTGATCTCCCAAATACCATGGAAGTGAGTTATCCAAAAATACACTGATAATCACATACCAGCCGTCATTCCTTCCACCATATCGTTACAGACCATTGGGTTTGGCAAAACTCACATAGAAGCAAAGACCTTCTGTCTGTTGTCAGCTAGAATATTTGATGGCAAACTCTGTAGAGTTGGAAGTGACCTTTCTACTGCCCCAGGCCATCCTGGAGACTTACCCTCTGTTCTTTGTGGTGAATTGTACTATGACTACTCTAGCCGCTGTAACGACCACAAAATAAAAGTTGGTTTTTAACATTTTTATACCCCCAGTTGTTGACTACCTTAATTTTCTCAAGTCCATAGAGCACAAAATTTGCTGTGACCCACAAGGCACTGCATCTGGGCAGCAGTTCAGCACTGTCCTGCATTTTGAGTTTCAGTAGACTTGAACCCAAGTCTGTGATGGTGTCATTCTTCTCTCAGGAAACTGTGTTGGTGTTTATAATGCATTCATGCTTACAGAAAGAATCCTAACCATCACTCACAGGAATTAAGGAGATGGGTATTTCACAAACATACCTCCAAAATCCTTCTTCATTCCAATATATTGTCCCAAGTCAAATCTGAGTGTTTCCAAGACGTAGTCTCCAGGACACATCTCTGGCTTCCATTTCTCTGGAACCTGGCTAACCCCTAGGAACCCAACTCAAAGCATTGAGTTTTACCCTTTAAGATTCAATCTCATAGCAAGCTCTTTCTAAGAACAGTTCTCACATAATGGAATAAGTATTCCGCCCAGTAACGTTATTTGAAATAGGTCAGCCACTGTCTTGGCTTGCATTCCCTCAGAAGCTGGCCAAGACACGTACTGTGCACAGGAGGGTTATTTGGGGACGTTATTCCAGGGAATGGAGTGGGACCTGGGCAGAGTGACCCCAGGAAGGAGGGTACCTTTCTATGGGAACTATTGCCTTGGACAATTTGCTGGGACCCAACGAGGAAGGCCACAGAAGAGGCCTTCAGTTGTCCCGCCCAGATGTGGGAAAGGGACATTTATAATCTCCAGCTCTGGCCCCCAGTGGTTGCTTAAGACTGTCAGTTCCCTCGCACTGCTATGGCTTAGTGGGCTCCTATAGCATCTCAAGTGGAGGTAGCAGAGAACCAGATGAAGCTGATGCAAGGCACTGTAGCTCCCCCCTATACACAGCTAGTTTCTATAGCAACAGCTCTAGCAACAGGATGGGCTAAGAGGCTGAGGCCAGGGCTTGAAAGATGCCCAGGAGAGTGCTTCTCCACAAAGCTGGGGAGGCAGCTGCTTATTCTAGTCTCCCCACAATCAAGGGAGCAGTCACAAAGGTTGTCAACAATCCTGAAGATTTTTGCTTGACTTGGTTTAGGTTTGATGCCTCATCACACTACAGAGTTAGGTGCTGAGCCATGAAGGGACAGAGCACCTAGCAGGACACATGTGGGTAGCCCTGGACACCCTTCCCAGCTGCACACTGACTCTTGGGGTGAGGGGCCTTGTAGAATGCAGGGCTGACTCACAGAAGCCCCGCCTCCTTTCCAGGGCCAAGTTCAAGAACTAAGGGCAACTGGTGTGGAGACAGGCTTGGAAGCTGTGGGTTGTACAATTGTATAAACTGACTATAAAACTGCAGCCACTTTCACAGAGGCCATTGGATCATATGAGGATCAGGGTCCAGCTTCTCCATGGATTGAGGGTTCCATTCAGGAGAGGTCCCCATACCTGCCTCCCACCAGGTGGACCTCCCTCCCATGGGGGAGGGAGGAGAGGGGAAATGAAAGGGTGAGGCAGGCCACCAGAGGGCAAGGCCAAGTCCAAGGAGGATGGTGGGAAGTGCCCCTGGAGACACACAAGCTGCATCTTGGAGATGACAATGGCCCTCCCCAGGATGGTCAACCCCTGGAAGGGGAAGGGACAGGACCCGCCCTGCTCACATCACTGAGAAGCCAGCAGCCCTGGGCCTGTCTGTCACACTAGCCCCCAGCAGACTGCTTCTAGGCCTCCATGACATTTTGCAGTGGAAACAACTGGATGGGGAATAAAATGAAGGGCAGTTCCTCTTGTCTTGGGCAGTGGGTGTCCGCTGGTTAGAGGCCTGAACAACCAAACCCACCTTGATAAGAGAGAGCAAACAGAACAAGGCATTTGAAGCCCAGAGGCAGGTTCCCGGGCTGCCCTGACCTGGAAGGGCCTGGACTTGGGGGAGACTTGGATGTGTGTCCCTTTCCAGCCACCGGTGGACTCTGGCCTTAGACACATCTTTCGCTGCTCTGGGCCTCAGTCCTCACACCGTCAAACCAGGTGCCTTCTAGGCCCTCCTCCTGTGGGAGGGGCAGTGAGTTCAAGGCCAATTCAAGGGACCAGAGGACAGGGAGTGACACATATCCTTGCAGAGTAAGCAGTTACTTGTTTTGAAGGTCCTGCAAAAGGGCACCATCAAGCAAACCAGAACAGGTACACAGAGAGGTTGGGTCCAGCGGCACAGGTGTTCAGGTTCTGCACTGCAGGCCCAGCAACCCCACCCAGTTCTGACAGTGCAGATCCAAAGGGCCCAGCTTTGAGAAAGTGGAAAGGACTGAAGACCACTTCGGACTACAAGGAAAAATACTCAGGGAACAGGGTGGAGAAACCTAAGGAGGGCAGGTAGGAGGGCCAAGGAGGCACAAGGTCCACCACTGGCTCAAATTACATAAAGGAAAGTACAACGCTGGACTCGCCCAGCCACAGCTGGAGCAGATTTTGCCTCCAAAACACTCCAAATGCCTGCAGAGAACACACCAGCTCTCAGATACAGGGCCTTGCCTTCCTCAAAGTGATTGCAGTTGACCCTTGAACAACATGGGTTTGAACTGCAGGGATCCACTTATACACAGATGTTTTTCCAATGAATACATACAGAACTATGATTGTACTTTCTCTTCCTTATGACTTTCTTAATAACATTTTCTTTTCTCTAGTTTACTTTATTGTAAGAATACAGTATGTTAATACATATAACACACAAAATATGAGTTAATTGACTGTAACAGAGGGCCATTAGTAATTAAGTTTGGGGGGAGTCAAAAGTTATATGCAGAGTTTGGCTGTTCAAGGGTCAAACTGCAGTTGTCATCCTCTGTGAAAGCAGGGACACCTGGAGCATGGAGGTGGAGGTACAAGTCACTGCCACTTCTCTCTAGAAGACAACATCTATCTGAACTGTGTCATTGAGCACCAGGCTCGCCTCTTCTTTGCCGGAGGTGATCTGGTTGCCAGACATCTGTGCGAGACGCTTTTCCTGGCATAGCAGGCAGCTCTTTTTACCAGGATGTCAGGCTCAGAAATGTATTGTATTTTTAAGTTGTATTTTTAAGCAGGCTAGGAAAAATGGGAACCATGGCTTGTAGCACCCAGATTTCCACATACCCAACCCAAAACATCCCTGGTGCCTCTGCCAAGCATGATGCCTCCAAGGCACCAGGGAGCATCCAACGAGGAGGAGATGGTGAGAGAAAGGTTTTCATCTGAAGGAGGACACTCTGGGGCCCAGGTGTCTGCAGTGATGGCTCCAAGACCAAGTACAGCAGGTTAACTCGGGGCTGTCTCTGGCCTCCCTGCCCCAGGGTGGCTGTAATCATAAAAAGGAAAAGAAGGAAAGTTTGAGGGCACCAGGTGAAACCCGCATCCCACAGAGAAATCCCTTCCATCTCACCTGGCTCACACAACTGAACAGCCTGGATCTTCCCCAGAATTGACCTGGTCCCCTGCTCAGGAACAGGGTCCATGTGAAGTCAGGGCCAGAAACCCGTCATCGAGAGCGGACCCGAGGACCAGGGCCCCTCGTGAGAGAGAGCCCAGGGGAGCATCCAAAGTTCACTTGGCACAGAGCTCAGCGTGAAGTCTATTTATAGGGCAACAATTAAGGGTGAAATGCTTAAGTGTCATTGATGGAGCATGTGCCATTATTGGGCAATCACCCAGGACTTGTGACCATTCAGGGACACCAGCTGAGGGTGTTCAGAGCAGATGGGCAAGGAATCAGAAATATTCAGGAGGAAAGGGCCTTGGGAGTTCATTCAGCCAGCCCTGCCTTGAAGCATGAACTACAGAAGTAATTTCAAAGGACACTTTCCTCCTCCCATAGCCCCCAAAACAAGCTCCTGGGTCTTCATGGGCAGCACGTTTCCAAGCTGTGTCACTAGCAAAGATGTACTTTACAGAAAATAAATACAACTTCTGCCTACACAATGACAAATTAAACCAAATCAATGAAAAGTAATCACACTGATCCATTTTCATTTTTCAATGGGCTACACTTGTGAAACTTGAAATTTGAGATCTTGAGACTACAGTATCAGGGGACCTTAACTGAGGAGCCCAGTCACACACAGAGGCTGTGCCAGCATGTCATTCTCCAAATTGGGGTCACTCACTTACGTGGTGGACATGTACCACCCAGGAGCTGAGGAGGCAGGCCCACAGGGGCCCAGAAACAGAGATCATGGATGCTCAACAAAATTATTGAATATTTCTCTCCCTCAAAAAAATCCTACACTCAAAGTACTGTTTTCTCACTAACTCTGCTTTGCTTTGCTTTCTGTTATGGGCTGAATGCATGTGTTCTCCCCACCCGACCCCAAACCCACATGCAGAAGCCCTAATTCCCAACATGATGGTATTTGGACATGGGGCTTTGGGAGGTCATGAGGGTGGGCCCTATGATGACATTAGTGCCCTTATGAGGGAAGAGAGGCCAGTGCTCTCTCCTTCCACAGGCAGGAGGCTGTCTGTGACCCAGGAAGTAGGTCCTCATCAGAAACTGAATCTGCCAGCGCCTTGATCATCCAGAACCATGAGAAATCAATGTCTGCAGTTGTCCTTTGCATGGCGACTCGCAGACGGTCGGCTGCTTCCAGATGAAGCTGAACATCTCTTTCCCAGCCACTGGCTGCCAGAAACTCACTGCAGTGGATGATGAATGCCAACTTTTCTCCCTTTGTGACAAGTGTATGGCCACAGAAGGCACTGCTGATGCTCTGGATGAAGAATGTCAGGGTTATGTGGGGTGAACCAGGGGTGGGAATAACAAATAAGGTTTTCCCTTGAGGGAGGGTGTCCTGTCCTGTCTGCCTGCTCCTCAGCACGGGGCCTTCCTGTTACAGAGCAGGCCGTGCCTTGTGGATGCCAATCGGTGTGTTCTCAACTTGCTCATTATAAACAAAGCGGGGAAAGATGGTCTCACTGATACTACCGTGCCTCGTCGCCTGGGGCCCAAGAGAGCTAGCAGAATCCGCCAACTTCGTGATCCCTTTAAAGATGACGTCCACCAATATGTTGTGAGAAAGCCTCTACATAAAGAAGGTCAGAAACCTGGACCAAAGCACCCAGGATCCAGCATCTTGTTGCTCCACGCATCCTGCATTGCTCTGAAGAAACAGAGAACTAAGAAATATAAAGAAGAGGCCACAGAATGTGCTAAACTTCTGGCCAAGAGAATGAAGGAGGCCAAAGAAAACGCCAGCAACAGACGCCCAAGAGACACGGGCTGTCCGCTCTGAGAGCTTCGCCCACTAAGTCCGAGTCCAGACAAAATGAGATTTTCTAAGAGTAACAAATAAATAAATCAGACATCAAAAAAATAGTAATAAATAAATAAATGTCTGCTGTTTGAACTGCCCAGTCTGTATTTTGTTACAGCAGCCTGAGCTGGCTGAAACACTCCTTTCCCAACAGAGAGCCCCAAGTCTGGCCTACATGCTCTCAATTAAATTCCTAAGAAAACAAGAACTGCTGCCTCACAGCTTCCCTGTTCTAGCATCTTCTAATAGCAGAGCAGTACACCCACCAACCAGCAGATTCAGTAACTGCCCCGGTGACCCGAGCAGACTTTAGCAGAAAGAGAGCTTTTAGTTTTGCTTCTATTATTGGAACTCATGTCATCAAGACAAGTAGGCAGATGACCCAATCTAAGTATTCTGGAATTTGTAAGGATTCAATGCAGCTTTAAAGGACAGAGAGAAGTACCTTAAGCTCACAGCTGTCTCCCAAGAGCCCCCAGCAAGGAGTCCGCTGGGGGCACAAATAAAGTCTAAATCAACAGTTACCACACCTAAGTTCTCAAAATACTTTTTAATAGCATGTGTAGTTCACATTGCTACAACCAGTATAAAAACAGTGATTGCTGGTTTTGTATAAATTAACATGTCTAGAATCATTATGATGCATCAATATGCAAGTACCAAATGGTAGGACCAAAGATGAATCACAGCGAAGACAAACGTCTAAGAACAACTAACATGGACGTCATACAGATGCTGAGACAGGTGTGCACACACACCCAGGCCGCCTTCCGCCCGAGGCCAGGTTATCAGGAAAGGAGCAGCGAGGGGACAACGGCCTCCAGGAACCCTGGCTCTGCAGAGTGGTTTCTGTAATGATTCGTTCGCTCCCCAAATCACAACACAGCGATGTAGACGGAGGTGACAGTTCACAGTGACCCCTTAATAACTAGCTGTCATTTACACTCAGATCGTCTCCTCTGTGTGCAGTTCTACAGAGGAGCTCCTTGACTTCTATGTTCCTTCATTCACAGCTCATTTGGTCACACTCCTTGTCAGTCTTACAGACTGGGAGGCTAGGGGCCTCTGCAAGTCAAGCACAGCACCCAGATTTGGTCTGACTGGGCGGCTGATAACTGGAAATATCCACGGTCTGTGGTGGCCCCTGGGCTCTCTGCCGCAAGATCATGGGCACCACCATGTCGAACAAGGTTTCGAACAGCAGGTCCACATTGTGCCCGGTTTTGGCACTGGTCTCGAAGCACATCTGCTCAGCGGCCGGTACGTCCTTCTCATCCAGCATCTTGTATTTCAGTATCTTTTTATAAAGTGCTACTGCGTCTTCCAGCTGCACCTGCTTGGGCACCTTGGGTGACACACAGCTGCCACCAGCCGGCCTGGGGCTGCTCCCTTCCTCCTCTTGGCTTTCCACGGCCCCCTCCTTGCTGAGGTCCACCTTGTTCCCCACAATGGCGAAGAGGCAGTCGGTGCTGGCCGTGTCCGTCAGCCCCAGGAAGCGGTCCTCCAGCTCCAGCAGGCTCTGTGGGTGGTTCACGTCATAGGTGAGGATGATGGCAGTCGCGCCCCGGCAGTACATGGAGCCCAGGCCGTGGAATTGCTCTCGCCCTGGCAGGCCAGAGGGAAAGAAAGACACGAGTTATTTCTCCTCTCAGATGCACCCACCGACCACATCACACGGGAACCCCCGGGCGGGACCGTGGAATCGTGACCCCAAATGTCAGTGTGGCTGGAGCTGTACTGGATCAAGACACAGACGTGCAGGAATTGAGGTGACTGGCCCAGGCAGTGCCCTGCTCCTCTGGGGGACTGCGGGCCCACCCCCCAGCAAGCAGTTCCTACACCACCTACTCACATACAGTAGTTAACCTACGAGACTAAGACACCCTCTGGCCCTACTCTCCTTCCAATGAAACACTGCATGACTTGTTACTATGTTTGCATTTTATAAGAGGTATTTAAATAAAATGCTCCCACCACGAGTCTTGACTCTTGAAGACACAGTCTGTGCCACATCTCAGCATTGCCATCCTTCTGATGGGCACCAAGCAAGCTTTCCTTCACACGGTGCCCATAGCTCCCCAGTGCCCCAGGTCCTGCTCCATGGCCTGGGCTCCTAGCCAGCTGCCTGGTGTGTGGGCCCATTGGTCAATCCACCTGACCACCTGTCATTTCCCAGAGGGTGTCTGACCCCCTGGCAGATTACTTTTAAGTCTCCTGTCAGTCCCATTCCCCTGACCCCCACCTCCTGCCCCTCACTGTCCCTCTGAGCTCTGGCTCATACATTTAGCACAAATAGCAAATCAATGTCTTGGGGAGGCACTTAATATGTGTCTCTCTGCCAGCAGGAGGGTTAGACCACGTGGTTTTACTTGCCCCTATGCAGTGCCAATAAACGTATTGAGTATAAATTGTGTGTAAGTCAAGCCATGAATTATCTCCTCCATTCATTTAAAAAAGTAAAAACTACAGTTTTTCTCTTGCGTAAGATTTGTTGGTTGGTTTTATAACAATTTGGTCTGATTTGCAAGATGGTGAGGAGCCTCATTCGTGTCAGAGGATTCCTTACACCCTGCACCTGGCATCTAGGCATCTGACTCCCCACCTTTACTCTGAACTACAGGCAAGGGGAACAGGGAGAGGGCTGGGGAGAGGGCCGAGGGAGGGGAGAGGGCAGGAGGGATCACTGTGATAAGTTAAAGCCACAAGAACTGAAATGTCATCACACTGGAACACTTTTATTCCCCATGTTAAATCATTAGAAAACCTGTTAAAAGGCGCAGATCCCAGGTAAGTGGCAAGCAAGCCCAGAGGGCCCCCTGCTTCGGGGTTGGTCTCCAGAGGCCAACTGTGACCAGCGTTTGTGTCCCTAAGTTTCAGCCCCTTCCATTTCCCTCCTCCTGTTCACTGGTGGGAAGATGGTTCACTGGCTCCATGAAGGGCGGCTGATAAATTCAAAATGGGGCCTCCTCCCGAAGTCAGCCCCGGCCCCAGGACTGATCAGCCCTCCTCCTGCTGCCATCCGATTCCATACCCCTTGATGGGGAGAGGAAAACACACTGGACCCAAGCTCTCTGGGCTCGTCTCTGCTGCCACGGGGAGGGAGCTCGGGAAAGGCCTTCTGAAGTCACAGTTCTCCTGAGCCTGCTTGCTTACACTCACATGGTCGCTTGCAGAGTTAACTATATTGCTAGAACATCTTTGGACAGCTTCTCTCCCTAACTGGAATCTGAAACTGGTTGTGATGAAATTCTGTGGCTCTGCCTGCAGTTTTTCAGTTTGGATTACAGAGCCCTGCCGTAGACTACAGTGGGACCCAGGAGGTCTATGACCTTGAAAGGGGAAAGAGTGTAGTGTTTACTCCTGCCGTCCTGGGACTGAAATTTAGCATTTCCTTTGATGATACATACTGGCAACAAACCAGAAATGATATTAAGGAGCAACACTTGTGGCCTGGTTACTGACAGAGGTCACAGGGGCTTTCAATTTCACATTACAGTTGTCACCGTATCTTCAAGTGGTTATGCACATCGCCATTCCTTTGTAAGGGAAGCCCAGTTTCCTGATAAAACTTGGTGTTTCATTGCATGCATTTAAATATAGTGTTCAGGAAAAGGGTCATGGGCTCATACCACCCCGGTACAAAGGGATCCTTGACACGAAACAAATGAAGAACGCTTGGTCTATGGGTCTTTGAAGCCTGGATTGAAGGCATGATACCCACACACATGTATTTATATGAAACATAGTGTCCTTGCCAATAAACCACTGTTTTCCATCAAATGGCCAAGAAAGACAAACAAGTACCACACCAATCACTACGAAACTGCCACATTCTGACACAGGCCAGGTGGCATTGCCCTATCAGAGGGCAGACGGGTCACCCCATGGAGCCAGCCCTCGAAAGAGCAACCTGCCGAGAAAGACACCCACATGCTGGGACAGGGACCCAGCATAGGCCTACACCCCACAGCTGTCCTCTCCCTTGCCCAGAAGCGGACCCAAGCCAGGGCTCCCTGCTTCTCCAACAAAGCCCCAGTGCTTCCTCAAACCACCTGATGAGGAAGGAGAGACAGAGAGGAGCGTGGCGGACGCAGCTGGCCTGGGACAGGTTTGGCAGGAATGGGAGGTATGTGACCTGCCCTGCAGCGATCCTGAAGGTCAAAACGAAGAGCCAGTTTACAACCACGAGGCTCACCGCCCTCTGCTGGGAAGGGCCACCCTGCTGACAAGCAGCTCGTACTCTGGAATTCATCACCTGCGGACCAAAATTCCTCTCCTTTAGTACACTGACAGCAGGTCAGTCCTAAGCCTGGTCATTTAAGTGTAAGTTTCATGGCAATCACACTGTCCACCAACAGGCAGAAACTAAACAGTCTTCTCCAGACTCTTTGTGGACCCCTTTAAACATCTTTAAAAACTGGCATAATAGGGGTTAAAAACTACAGAAAGGAAGAAATGCTTCCCCATCATTACCACTGAGCTAGGACTTTTCTTTCAGATACTAATTGCCTATCTAGTGATCTAGGCACCTTGAGGTTTTCCAACAGCTAAAAATGTTATCAGTCCCCACCCACTAGATTTCACAAGAGAGTGACTAAAAGAAAATAAGGTGGCATTCCAGTTACCCTGGGAGAAATTTTTCCAAGTCTGTTATATAGTTCACTGAGGACAAAAAGGCAACTGTGTTCAAGCCTATGTCTAAAATAGTTTTTCTTTCCAGTTAAAAATGTCTGATTTGCCTTTATAAAACTAAACAAGTAATAATAAAACTCAAAGAGAAATCATTAATAACTAAAGGAAGTAGAAACTGAAGAATCCTAAATACTAGCTTGAAAAGAGTGTAAATAGAAGTTGCTGTTCAAATCACATAATCTGTTATCTACTCATTAACCAGTACAGGAAGTGGCCCACAGAAGCAGGAATGGTGGCGCCCAGAGGACATTGTCCCCAGGTATCAGGTAGTCTGTGGTTTAACCACCCGTAAAGAGCCTGACTCTCAAGACAGTAAAGAGCCTGACTCTCAAGACAGACGACCTGCATTCAAATCCCCACAGTGTGACCTGAGGCAAGTCACTTAACTCTCTGGGCCTCAGTTTCCCATCACCAAAATGTAGATAGTACTAGGTTAACCAGACGTACCATTTTTTTTTTTTTTTTCTTTTTGGTATGTGGGTAGCTCCCTGACTGGGAATCGAACCCAGGCCGCAGCGCTGACAGTACCAACGCCGAAGCCTTAAGCCACTACACCATCAGGGAACTCCCAAGACGTACCATTTTAACAGGACAGAAAACAACAGCACTGTCCCATTCAAATGGTACGTATGGTCAGCCTAGTCTCACTGGGCTAAATTCAAGGCGTCAGTAGGCTAACCATATGTACCATTTGAAACAGGACAGTACCGTTGTTTTCTGTCCCATTTAAAACTGTTTATCTGGTCAGCCTAAATAGTACCCACCCAAGGATGGTTGTGAAACCAGAACTAACTTATACAGGTAAACTGCTTAGAACTGTGCCTGGCAGGTGTTAAACCCTATATAAACATTTGTTAAGTAAATTGCAAATTAGATTTGCCCAAACTTAAGGATCAATTCCACCACCCCAGGACCACCATGTCCTGGGTCTCTTCATCAGCACATTTACAAACTGCCCCCTGGGGCCCGCTTTTACAGTTGATGAATCTCCTACATCTTTCTTATTTTGAGCAGGCTTACTTTCAGAGAATGAACTTCCCAAATCTGGAGGCACTTTCTCATATAGCTGCCACACACTGTGCCAGGAGAAGTGAAAAACAGCCCAGCGGCAGGCACAGGGAAACGAAAGTCAGCAGCCCACAGTAATTCCAATCAGCTGAGGGACAAGTGAGGACAAAGTGCCCGGTTGTCGTCTCTTTTATTCTCTAGCCGCCCTCAAGCCAATGACAAACAGCCTTTTACCCCGAGCAACAGATTTTAATTTAAACAGTCTAAAGAACTGAATGGGTGGTACAGCCATCAGAAATCATGTTACAATGCTGGCTACGCGATAAATATGGGGGGGAGGGGGGATGCTTTTAAAAATTACTGATGCTCAGACCCGCCCACCCACCCCAGAGCTTGTAAATCAGGATCTGATGGGGTCGAGGGTACTGGTCATGATTTTAAAACTCCCTTGGTGAATATAAGGTGCAGCCAGAGGCAAAGATCACCAACCTGCTTAATGAAAGTGGGAGATAAAAAGGCAGTTACTATAATGTGAGAATCAGAATGTTTCTTAATTCAGTCCAGTTGAAAACACAGGTCTACCAGGAAAGGTAAATGCAGATGCTCAAAGAAAGAGGAACTTTGAAAATGCCCTGCAAGATGCAGAACGCCCACGGGATGGGAGCACACAAAAGTATCAACATGACAACACGAAAAAGATAAAAACAACTCAGACTCACAGACCCAGAGATGAGAATAACGGGGAACTTCAGGGCACACACGGAAATAGCACTGCCGGCACACAGCCTGGAGCAGCTCACTCGAGAGCAGGCAAGTCCAACCTTTGGCCCAACACAGCTCTGCATGTGGCCCAGCACAAAGTCTTCAAACATTACAAGATTTCTTTTTGCTACCTTTATTTTAGCTCATCAGCTATCGTTAGTGTTAGTGTATGTTGTGTGTGGCCCAATGGACATCGCTGGTCTAGAGCAAGCTGTGACATATTTCTCTTCAGAGAGATTTTTTAAAAAATAGAATATTTTTAAAATAGAAAATCCTTTTTCCAATGCTTTCATGTTCCACCCACAGCATGATAAATACTACCCAAAAATTACTTTAGTTCTATTTTGTACAGTTGTGTAAGTTTTGACTAAAGTTCACAGTCAGGGGCAAAGTCAACATTCCATCAGCATGTATGTGTTTCTAAACTGAGAGTGAACTTGGTTAGAGAATGGCCCATGGAAACAAGTATCTCCAGGAATGTTCACAAAGAAGAGATGTTTAAAGCTGTATTAGTGCAATAAGGAAAAGGAATCCTGAGTCCTTCCCGGGTGATTACAGTTGGCTATCTGGGGCCAGCGCTGGGCATTGCTGCCTCCCCTGGTGTGTGCAAACTGAAGAGGTAGCAGGGCAAGGGCACTTATCTGAGAATCTACCTTTCGCACAGAGGTTCCAGTAAATGAGTGGGTGAATCTGCCACAACCACGATACCTGTGTGTGATGGTTAACTTTATGTGTCAACTTGGCCAGGCCATGGTGCCCAGTGGTATGATCCAACTAGTCAAGATGCTGCTATAAAGATACTTTTTAGATGTGATTAATATCTGCAACCAATTGACTTTAAGTAATTAAAGTAGCTGGGCCTCATGCAATCAGTTGAAGGCCCTAAGAGCAAAGTCTGAGATTTCCTGGAGAAAAAAAGAGTTTTGCTCCCAGGCTACCACTTGAGTTATAAAAAATCATGCCTGAGTTGCCAGCCTGATTCCCTCCATAAACAGAGAATGTCACGTCAGCCCCTCCCGATGCAGCACGGAACACCGTAGCCCACCACACATCCTCCCTGCATTCCTTGGTGCCTCACGGCTGGGTCCCCACCTCTAACAATCTGCACCACCGTCAGTGGGAAGCTGTGCCTCTCAGCCAAACTGGCCACTCACTCCGTGGGACAGAGGGGAAGTGGCCTGAAAGGGGCTTTGGGCAACCTTGAGCATTGCTCTGACCCAAACTGGTTACTTCCACATTAAGGATTCCTTGTCTGCCCTCCTCACTAGCCCAACTAGTTTGCTTCTTAAGTGAAAATCTCCTGCCACATACTTCCTGGGACTGTAGCTAGCTTCAAAATAAAGTGTGACCCCCACAAAACCACATAAGTCCTGTCCTGTCTGCTTTTCAACAGCTAAACAATAACCATAGGAAAGATATGATTTCCAAATAGGTATCTAGGAACATCTTTTATTGAGGTGGGGTGGGCACAGCATAAGCAGATGGGGAATGAGATGAGAATTATATTAAGATATTTTTTCTTGGGTTTGAAGTTATCTCCTCATTCTTTCTCTTTTATTCTTGTTTTTGTCCTATAAAAAGGGGGATTTCTACAGTCTCCTACCATCTACAGTTGGCTGAGCTGTGTCCCCAAAAGATACATCCAGGCTGTCATCTCTAGAACCTGTGAAGGGGACCTTCTGTGGAAATAGGGCTGTTGCAGGGATTAAGATGAGGTCATCAGAGTGAAACCTAATATAATATAACTGATGGCCTTTTAAGAGGGGAGACACAGAGGCAGAAACACACAGAGGGATGACGATGTGAAAACAGAGGAGAGATTGGAGTGATGCATCTACAAGCCAGTGAACGCTGGCTCCCACTAGATGCTAGGAGAAAAGCATGGAATGGATTTCCCCAGGAGCCTTCAGAGAGAAGCTGGCCCTGCTGACACCCTGACTTCAGAATTCTGCCTCCAGAACTATGAGAGAATGCATTTCTGTTTGTTTAAGCCCCCAGGTGTGTGAAACTTTGTTACCAGAAACTCGTACTCCACTAAGGTAATGCATCAGGCTACAAGCCAATGGCCTCCTCATTCACAGGTACCAAAAGTCATGAAGTGAGCAAGAACCATATCCGTGTAAAGAAGTCAGACTGCCAAGAGAAACTTCTGCTCCCTTCCTCTCACCACTTTCTTCCCCCTCTACCAGTAGAAGAAAAAGCTAGACACTTATGAACTTCAATGAACTGGACTGGGGGAGAGTAACAATGGTTCAGATAACAGTGAACTCAAATACCCAAAAAAGGTGAAGGATCACATGCCACCTCTTGGGCCAAAGTCAGCAAATCTACTTACTTCCTGAAAACAAGTCATAAATCACAAAGCTAAGCTCATATAGAAATAAATGTCTAAACTTGTTTCACTGGTTCTAGTTGGATTTGGTGCCAATAAGGAATGACCTTCACCCTCTAATCTGATTTACACAAGAAGACATGAATCATCCAAGTCCAGTTCACTGTCTTTCTTTAGAAATATCAGAAGAGATAGTAACCACTGAAAAAGAAAAACTAGGATGAGAGGCAACAAAATGGCAGCGTTGAGTGGGAACTTCAAAAAACTCCTCTGGAGATGACAATTAATAGAACACCTATATCTCAACCAAAGACCCTCTACACAATGCACAATCACAGTTAAGAAACCTACATGTCACATTAAGGTATCTGCAGCGGGGCAGAGGATTAAACAAAGGAGAAATAAAGGAAAGAGCAGGCATGTGGCCACACGGGTCCCTCCTTAGAACTCTACCACTGGGGGAGGGAGGAGGAAGAAAGCGGTGGGAGAGCATTCGGGACCTCATTCAGTCCACCAGACAGAGGAAAAGGGGCCCACAGGCAGGGCATGAGACTCCACAACCACCTCTTTTTGGCCCTAGGAAGTGCAGACCAGTCCTCAAACTGCAGCAGCTGGACTTCTCTCCAGTTCGCAGAGGAGGGGGAGCGGCTGGATGGTGAGAAGCCACAGCACGAATATTCCAGCCAGGAAGGAGAAGGAGAGAGGGGCTACGTACGTGTGTTTCTCAGCCCATGACCAGGACAATCTAAAAGACCAGCAAATAGGACTGACCCCAAGGCGCAGGGCAGAATCTGCGTGGGGCAAACCAAGAACAAAGAGGTGCAATCATAGCCAAACTCCATGCATGACTCCCAGAGCCACAGGAAGAAAACAAAGCTACAAAAGCCCCTCCCCCACAGACCTCTGCCCACCCAGTATCAGCAGAGAACATGAAAGAAACTGCAGCAGTGAGGGTCCAGAGAGGCTGCAAAAAATGAGAAACCAGAGAATTAAAGTGATGGGGACAGGTGACCCATCAGAAACTGAGCTCAAAGCAACGATTATAAAAATGCTTAAGGAAATGAATAATAATTTCAACAGAGAAATAGCAAGCATTAAAGAAGACTTACAAACCACTATATAGGACCAGAGAGAGATCATGACTACACTAACTGAAATGAAAACAGTGTAAAAGTCACCAAACCAGATAAAATAGAAGCACCAAGCAGTGATGTGCAGGAAAAGCCAGCAAAAAACACCCATTTAGAACCAATAGAAACTAGGATCCATAAAAATGAGGATGTCAATTTGAGATTCCTCTGGGACAATTTTAAGCAGAAGAATATCAGAATCATAGGTATACCAGAAGGGACAGAGGAAAAGCAAGGGTTCAAGAAATTATTTGAAGAAATAATGACTAAAATTTTCCTAACCTGGCGAAGGAAATAAACATACAAGTCCAGGATGCACAGAGAATCCCAAACAAGATGATCCCAAACAAGAACACACCAAGAAGCATCATAATTAAAATGGCCAAAGTTAAAAGAAAAAGAGAAAATTCTAAAAACAGCAAGAGAAATGCATAACTTACAAAGGGACACCCATTTGATTCTCAGCTGATTTCTCACCTGGAACTTTATAGGCCGAAGGGACTGGCAGAAAATATTCAATGTGATGAAAACCAAGATCTACAACCAATACTGCATCCAGCAAGGCTAGTATTCAAAATTGAAGGACAGATAAAGAGCTCCTCAGATAAGAAAAAGCTAAAAGAATACATCACCATCAAACCAGTACTACAAGGAATGTTAGAGGGACTTCTTTAATATAGGAGGAGGGATGGGAGACTGGGTAAAACAAGGAAAAAGGATGGAGAAATTGAGTTTAATTATTAACAGAAAATTGAAAGCAACAAAGAAACAAAATTCATGGACACAGTCAATAATTTAGGAGTTACCTGAAGGTAAGGGGAGAGGTGGGGGGTGAAGGGACAGGGACACAAATATGGTGATGGAAGAGAACTGACTCTGGGTGATGATCACATAATACAACACACAGAAGATGTAATGTAGAATTGTACACCTGGGACCTATGTAATCTTTACTAATCAATGTCACCCGAGTAACTTTTTAAAAATTAAAATACAAAAAAGAAAAGGAAAAGAAAAACTAATGAATTACACAGCCACAGAAGCAGTACACTGCCTGCATCTTGAGAGGGGAAGCTGTCACAAGAGCTGTTATGAAGAGTGCAGGTGTCCCATAGTGGACAGGTGAACTTCAGAGGGTCTCACAGTGATCCATCCACCAAGCGGATGGACAATACTAGGTGCTCATTTGGGATGTATGGTATTCTAGCTCTTAGAGTGAGTACACTGAGTATTAATAACTTGTAAATAGCTAAAATTTTTACAGTACTTACTACTTCCAGGCACCTCACCAAGCCTTTATGCAGTCAGTCATTTAGTTCCCCCCCAACCCTGGGGGAGACGGCCATGCCATGTGCATCCCCAGGCGTGATGAAAATGCTGACAGAGAAACACTGGCTGGCCAGACACACGGGCATCGAGAGACAGAGGCAGCACTTGAACCCCGGCGATCAGGGTCCAGAGTCCCCATTCCTAGAGGGAATGCTACACTCTCAGCTTCAAGTCCTACCCTAAGATGAGTTGGGGAAGTGGGAGTTGGGTTTCAAAAAAGAATGCCGTGAATTCAAAATCTAGAAGAAAAAAACAATGGGATGATTTCTGTTATATCTCTATTATCAGAAACTGAGCAAACCCAAAAAGGCAAGATAAGCTCAAAAGGCGAAAAGTAGGAGTCCTGGTAGAACCAGCTCCCACAAGCACAGCTGCTTCCTCCTAGCAAGGCAGCAGTGTGGACAGGCCTGAATGAACTGTTCATTGTTCTCACGTGGTGGTAGCAGCATGGATGCAGACAACTGGAGCCCGTGACGCACATTTCATCTACGACGTCTTACTCTGGCCTCCCGACCGGGGAGCAGGAATCACTCACCTCCCACATGAAGACCTGAGACCAGGCTCTTCCCACTGCACTAGCTAGGTAAGAGCCCCATGATGGTTACATGTCACGATGCACGGTAAAAACTTCATGAAAACTCTGTGCGAGGAAAGACTCTGAGGCAACAGCTGGATTAGGGGTTTAAAAGGACAAAAATCATACTTCACAACATGAATGATTTTTTTTCCTGCCAGAAGGAAGAACTAAAACCTCAACACCAATTAATGAATTACAGCCACAAAAGAGGTGATAACATTTTAAAATTAAGCTAATAAGTACAATTCAATAATAACTTAGTTGTTTATATTTATAGTTCCTTTCATTTTGTTCTTATGAGTTTGTGACCATTAAAAGGCATTCAAAAACAGCTGTGCTTCATGACATAAAGGATGATGATTACTCTTAGTCTAGGAAGCCCAGGCTCATATTAGTAATAAAATGGAAAACAGCATCAGGAGACTTAAGTACAGGATCAGCAGGAACTATTTACCTGCAGTCATCCAAACCCAAGCTTGTAAAGTGAGGTTTTCCTTTTATAAATAAAGGAACCCAAGCCAAAGTGTTTCCGTCTAACAGAACAGTAACATGTAAGGGAGAGAACAGTGTTTCAGAAAAGTGGATTTATTTTCAAACTTAAATACATATATAACATACTTTTATCCATTACACATTGCTATTGTTTCGATTTGATAACTTGAAGGTTAAACTAAAAACAAAGAACATGTCATATGCTAATATGAACCATTCAAATAATTAACTGAAGATAAATTAATCCCTTACTTGTGACTCACTGATTGGGGTTTCTGAAATACTTACTAAGGTTATTTAACTGGAATTTAGTTCTCAGTTTACTAAATATAATTCAATAACAAAACCAAACACTCTATTATTAAGAAAAAGATGCAAATCCAAAGAAAATAAATACACTTATATAACAGATTTAGCTTTAAAAAACAAAAACTCTCACATATCAGGATATTTAATCCAATCTCCTTTACCTTCAAGAGATAATCTGTTGTCCTGTGATAATTAATTTTTAGAATGAGATTATTAAAGAAAAAATTTAATTATTTACTAAATTCTCTACTTATTAATACAGGAAACTAAAATCACTTCAGATTTTTTTTAAAGCAAGTTTGAACTTGTTTCAAAGTCCAGCCTGAACTGCAAATGCCATATTAAGAAAACTCTTTATAGAGTTCAAGAGTTTTTAACTCTATGAAGATTTTCCTGTAAATATTAAGTTATCTATAATAGCCTCTTATCTGGAGTACTCCATTCGGTAAATATTCCAGCTATTTCTAGCAGCTCTACAGAATAGTTTTTTTCTTCCTCTCCATATATAAAGTCTTCTGAGAAATACACAGCAGAGAATAAATGTTTTCCTGTTAGTTCTATCCCAAGAGAAGCATACTAAACCCTTTCTGAACAATCCTAAGGAAACAAAGGGTTTTACAGATGTTTATAATATCTAGTTGCCACTTGCCGAGCAGACTTCATATGTTCTAATAAAATTCCCTGAAAAGTACATCATCCATTGACAGACACTGAAAATGCCTTCTGGGGAGGATGGGGGCAAGCTGGTATGAACATAAAAGGAGCTGCACAGCAAACCTGACGTGCTCAGGGGGCTACGTGACAGGCCTGACAAGCTCAGTGACAGAAGTAACCACAAAAGATGGTCTGATCATAAATTCCTAACTGGGCAGGTCATGGTGGGGAGTCACATCCCTGGCCTATCGCTTCCTTAGTGAAAGGCAGTCTTTACCTTAAGTGAGGCCGCCCATCGTTCTTATGTATCTAGCATAACATACCTTTGGAAGTCAAAGTAATTTTCTTTTCCAGATAACTCAGAGACATAACCCCCAGCAACAGAGTGACTGGAACCTGTGGCTACACAGTAACTAACCAGTTAATCAGTTTAGAAATTAATTAGGTTTGGAATATGCTTTTGCAACTACTAAAGGAAAGATGTGCAGCTAAAGAAACAACAGGTCCACCAGCTTGGAAGATGGGAACAAAGGGTTCTCAAATAGCCCAGAAATTGTTTATTATAAGCTCAGACACAACACAAACACAGTACTGCTACTTGGCAAAGCACTATGATATATGAATCACCACACACCATTCCTACCTACTCGTAATGCAAGATCCTCATAGAAGACTTCCAGTTAGGACATAAACTTAGGAAGTATTTCATACATCCTCCATTCTCTCTGAATTTTCAGTTTTTAGGACAAGCTGCCAGTTAGACAGGAAAAACTGCTTCCTCTGTTCTTGGTTACTGATGTGGGTCTCCCTGAGCCAGCGCCTCCTTGAGCCTCGGTGTCCTCACCAGTTTCCCTGAGAATCAGACTCCTCTAACTACGTCAACTACTGCTCCCTCTAGGAAATGCCATCAGAGCTAATGCTGACTGAGATTTCACTTCAAGTGCCAGACACATGTGTACATACGTACATGCATGCATACTCACAGACACCTGCACACACACATGCATGCACATCTCCATGCACACACACAATTTCATTTCATCCTCGTCACTGTAAGTGTTCACATTCTATTCATCTTTAAACAGAGGCCCAGCGAGCTCACACAGCTGCTCAAGGATCCCCAAGGATGCCCATGACACTGACAGTGGTAGGAACAGCCTGAGTAAGGAACTGCCAAACAGTAAGGGAGTGGAGGACCTATAATCTCTATTAGAATGAGGATGAGATTTGGCAAAGCACTTTTTGAAGCAATTCTACCCTGACATATGTTACAAGGCAATTTTCAAGAAAGGGCAAAATTATGACACTCAGATAGGAAAAATAAACATATGTTAAAGATTATATGTAACTCATTTAGTGAGAGAGCTAGACAGATGTCATAACCAGCTCCAAGATGTCAAAAGGCACCGATGTATATGGGGTATAGGAATACTGGAGTATATGGAGGGCAACAGAGGAACACAAATGAAAAACACAAAGGAACGATGAAGTGATGTGCAAATGGAAGCAGAACTTTTTTGACCTACCTCACACCCCCAAATCTAAATTAGGTCCCCAATTAATGCCTGTCCTATCACCATTTCTTCAGGCACTTACAGGTAGTGTTACGCATGCCCTTTGTCTGATGTCATTCTCTCCACCTGACTGAAATCCCAGGATGAAAGGCTGTCTACATTGTTACTGCTGTTCCCTGAGCTCAGTCTGATTCATGAGAAGTGCTCAGAAACAGTGCTGAATAAATGAATGTACGTATGGATTCGCCCTCATTGAATTCTCACTCTGTACACATTAGGATACAGATACTAAACTAGAAGGAACTCAGAGGTCATTTTGCTGAGGTGGTAACGGAGGTGGCCATGCAAGACTCCTTAGAGCTTGGAAGAATGCAAAAAGATTAAGCGCGAGCACAAAGCAGGTAAAGTAACAAAATCCCTACCTCCCAAAAGCAGTATGTAGAAGGGCACAATAAGAGAGTATAAAAGATGCCCTTTAATATTGAGCAAAGGGCCTCTTCATACCTATCATTCTTCATTTTTAAGCAACTAATAATTATAATACTTCGACATTGGAAAAAATGTTACCATTTTCCTTTGGAGTTTTATATGCTTATCTGATAATCTGACTCCATGGAAACACCAAGGGGGTCATTTGGAAACGAGCATCCTGCAATTAAATTAACATTAAGTGTCCAACACAAATCATACTTATCAATATTTTAAAAGCTATGTCTTAGCAAATCAGAGAACATCCATGAGATGGGCACAAGAAAAGCCCTAGTCATTTAATCCTTACCCCCTTTACAAAGGTTGAGGGTACCTATTCTGTGCCAGGAAACAGAAGATCACATCTATTACTGAGAGCCTAGTGAACTGTGCTTCACTAATTAAGCTTCATAATTAAACTGCAATTAAGGTTTATTACTACAATTTTAAGAGGAGGTAACTAAGAATCAGAAATAGAAAGATCAAAATCCTCATCTTATTTTCTAAAAGTGCCCCAAACAATTCATCAAAAAACAAAACAAAAAACCCCTGCTGCTTCCCAGATGCAGCCAAGAGATGACACCTCAAATCTGTCTTTTGAGGCACCATGAGTCATTTCAAGAAATACTGTGAGATGACGGCTTTCCAAACGACGCATAGTCATACACTGGCCTTCTATTTCTGAGTACAAACACCAACTTTTTGAGGACACAGAAACTCAAAGACCAGGGACATAGTAGCACTGGGTGGCTTCCCAGCACACAAGGCTTTAACTGACGTGGGGAATTTACTACAGGATAGGCTGAACTTTTGCACAAGTCACAGAAGTGTTCTTCCTTCTCCAGGATTCAGATGCCTCAGAAACCTGAATCACCAACCAATGAAGCCAAAGGGCTGTATTGTGCTGGTCAGAGCATTCCACAGGCACCTTTTCTTACAACATTATCCAGAAACAGCACAGCCAAGCTCAGGGAAATGGCCAGATTCAGGACCTCTGTCTCAAGGGTAAGTCATATAATATACTGAACTAGCTGGTTCTGTATAAAATAGAATGTACATCTCAGACACGTGTATAAAGTGCATGTAATACTACATGGAAAGCGCTGACTGAACAGGTATTTGAAACTTTAATATTGTTAGTTATAAGACAGTCCAGACACATAACAGGGGGGATGCAACAAAATGGCGGCAAGAGAGGGACCTCCGGCAAACTCCCGGAGATTACAACTAATGAAACACGTGTACTCCACCAAGGGCCCTCTACACAACACACAATCACAGCTAAGAAACCCACTCGCTGCATTAAGGTACCTGCTGGCGGGCAGAGAGTTAAACAAAGGACAAATAAAAAGAAGAGCAGGAACACGGCTGGTGCGGGTCCCTCCTTGGAACTCTGCCGCTGGGGGAGGAAGGAGGAAGAAGGTGGTGGGAGAGCACTCCGGGCCTCACTGGGTCCATGGGACAGAGGAAAGGGGGCCAAGAGCGGGGCGTGAGATACCATAAGCACCTCACTTTGGGCCCAGGAGGTGCAGACCGATCTGCAAACCTCAGCGGCCAGACTTCACTCCAATTCCCAGAGGAGGGGGAATGGCTGGGCGGTGAGGAGCCAGAGCGTGAACGCTCCAGCTGGGAAGGAGAAGGAGACAGGGGCTACACCCACGTTTCTCAGCCCACAACCAAGACGTTCTGAAAGACCAGCATACAGGACAGTTGACCCCAAATTTCAGGAAGAATCCATGCGCAGGGCAACAGAAAAGTGCAATCACGCCCAAATTCCATCCATGACCCCCTGGAGCCACAGGAAGAAAACAAAAAGCTGCAAATGCCCCTCCCCCACAGACCTCTGCCTGCCCAGTATCAGAAACGAACACCAAAACAATTACAGCTGGAAGGGTCCGGAGAGGCTGCAAAAAATGAGAAACCAGAGAATTAAAGTGATGGGGACAGGTGACCCATCAGAAACTGAGTCAAAGCAACGATTATAAAAATGCTTAAGGAAATGAATGATAATTTCAACAGAGAGAAAGAAAGCATTAAAGAAGACTTTCCAACCATTATGAAGGACCAGAGAGAGACCTTGTCTACATTAACTGAAATGAACAGAATAAAAGTCACCAAATTGGATAAAATAAAAGTGCAAAGCAGTGATTTGCAGGAAAAACCAGAAAACACCCCTGTAGAACAGATAGATAATAAGAATCCAGAAAAACAAGGATGGTTTGAGATTCCTCTGGGACAATTTTAAGCGGAAGAATATCAGAATCATAGGGTACCAGAAGGGACCGAGGAAAAGCAAGGGATCAATAAATTATTTGAAGAAATAATGAATGAAAATTTTCCTAACCTGGTGAAGGAAATAGACATACAAGTCCAGGATGCACAAAGAATCCCAAACAAGATGATCCCAAACAAGAACACACCAAGACACATCATAATTAAAATGGCAAAAGTTCAATGCACTGTAGAATTGTATGCCTGAAAACTATGTAATCCTTGCTAACAGATGTCACCCCAATAAGTCTAACAATAAAAATAAATTTAAAAATGAAAAATAAATGTAAAAAAAAAATTTTTAAAAATGGCAAAAGTTAAAGAAAAAGAGAAAATTCTAAAAACAGCAAGAGAAATGCAAGTAGTAACTTATGAAGGGACACCCATTCAACTCTCAGCTGATTTCTCACCAGAAACTTTACAGGTCAGAGGGACTGGCAGAAAATATTCAACATGGTGAAAACCAAGGATCTACAACCAAGAATAAAGTATCCAGCAAGGCTAGCATTCAAAATTGAAGGACAGATAAAGAGCCTCTCAGATAAGGAAAAGTTAAAGGAATTCATCACCGCCAAACCAGTACTACAAAGAATGTTAGAGGGACTTCTTTAAGATGGGAGGAGGGATGGGACAGTGAGTAAAATAAGGGCAAGGGATGGAGAAATTTAGTTTGATTGTTAATATAAAATCGAAAGCAAAAAAGAAACAAATCTCCTGGATAAAGTCAGTAATTTAGTAGTTACCTGAGGGTAACGGGGTAAGGGGTAGGGGAGAAGGGACAGGGACACAAATACATGGTGATGGAAGAGAAATGACTCTGGGTGATGAACACGTAATACAACACAGAGAAGATGTACTGTAGAATTGTACACCTGGGACCTACATAATCCTTACTAATCAATGTCACCCCAATAAATCAAAAAAAAAAAAAAAAAAAAAGACAGTCCAAAGGTCGGAGCTATTTTTAACTTACCACTTTTGGGCACAACAGTGGTTTTTTTTCAGTTCACAGGCACAGCATGCACTAAACAGAATGTACTGTGATACCTATTTGCCACACTGCGTACATGTACACATGGACTGCATGCCACACATTGAGCATTCTGTCCTGGTTCACTCTCACTTTAGAGATGTCACTTCAGTGAAGGTCAGGGCATGGTTTGGTGACTAAGTGTATAAACACTGGGGCAGTTTGCCCAGCTCAACCACTTCTTGGCACAGTGTTGACATACACAGGATCTAACCTTGTTACCTCCTGAGTCCTAGAGAGGATTACATGAGTTACAATGCACAGCCCTGGCACACGGTAAGTGCTATGAAAGCAGCAATTATTAATTGGCCAGAATCTGTGCACAGAGCCTCACCTTGGGGTGGCTGTGGAGGTGATTTTTGAGGATGGCTGAAGGACTCTGTAAGGCCATAGGCTGCATGAAAACTAATCAGCCTACACAATCAGCGTTACAATCATGCCATTAGATTTCTTCTTTATATCTGAACATTTACTTTCAGGTACAGGTAAACATTTCAGGTGTAATCCAGAATGAAAATATTTCTTACATGAAGTGTAAATGCTTACCTATCACAAGATCAACTCTTGATGCCTGTGAAGGCTGCTACTAATAAAATTAAGGACTTTGAAAAAAAGTAGAGAAATAGTTGGCATAATACAAAAAATAAACATGAGTGCATTATCTAGACAAACTTCAGTTACAAAATTACATTCTTTTGATCTAACAAATATTTTTTAAAATTTTAAATAATTCAATGCACAATAACAGATTAAGTAATACCATATTTCTAACCTTTGGGTATTTTTTGATGTACTAGCACTAGCATTACATAGAACAATCTTTAAGAGCTATATTTTGCTACTTATTTAATTCCCCTTAGGCCACAAGCCTTTCAAGAAAATACACTATTTGGAAATATTTTATGGCTCAGGACTTTTACTAAAATTGTAATAATCTAATACTTAGTCATTGAACATTTGGCTAAGTATGTGATAAGTGCACCTCTAATTTTCAGAAATAAAGGAAAAAGCAAATTGATAGCAACTTTCCTATGTATTCCATGTATCTCAGTAGTGTTTGTTTGTTTGTTTGTGGAGTAAGAGAAAGGCCATAACAGTGACTAAGAAAGAAATTCTCTAAGAATCTGTAAATTAGAAACCTCCAGCCCAGCTGCTACCCGGCTCGCAAACCATGAGAGTTCAGGGCTCCTGAGGAAGTTATATCATTCTTCAAAGCATCCTTGAAATATGCAGAAAGGTCCAACACCTCCTCCAAGTTCTCAAAATGGTGATGAAAAGCAGCTACTATGGCTCACATTCCAAAGCAGGTGACATAAAAACATTTTCTTTTAAGACAATGCTGGAGAACCCATTATAACCAAGGACAAGCACAACTATCACTGAAGTCGTAGCGGGAGGAAAAGAGAAGGTCCAGGGCCTGAAGGTCTGTGCAGACTGGTGAGGTCTGAGCCACAGGAAACTCTCCCTGCTACAGCCCCAGACCACCGCCCCCCCACCGCTCACCCCAACCTTCTTGAGGGTCACTCCCACCTGAAGAAGAAAAAGGTCTTTAGTTACTCTACCCCTGAAAAAAGGAATAATACTTTTTGTTCCAACAATTAATGCTTTAGCAAACTATGGATTCTCACTCGGCCCACGTGACTGGCTCTGGGGACTCTCAAAGACATGCACTGGGCCTTTACAACTTGCAACTTAGGCTTGAGTATTCCAGGTTTGTTGCTACTTATCTCAGTCAGGCCTGTTCTCCAAAACAGAGAAATTTTGGATGCCTGGGGTTTGGCATTTGTGGAAACAAAAGTAGGCATTCAATAATGGGGAGCTAAATGACTATCAGGAACACTGAAGGGGAAAAGTGAGAGCCCCACATTTCATCCCTTGCACAAAGAGGTGGGAAATCACAGACGATAAACTGGGAGTCCTCCTAATGTTGGCCATTTACATAGAAAGTTGAATATGAACTTCCAGTCAACTGTCATCCTAAAAATGTCAGAAATTCAGTCACTGCCCCAGTCCATTCTCATGAAGGTGTGCAGGACTGTAGTGGGTGGATCTCTTCTTTTTGGCTATCTAGTGTCCTGTTTGATTTATTCTGTTTTGTCCCAAGCATGACGGAGCCAGTCTCCATCCTAATCTCGTCTCTCTGGATGGTGTTCAAAGGGCAGAGCGTACAAGAATGTGCTCTGTACATGGTCAGTGCTAAAGTAGAGTGCTTAGTGTTGGGAAGGGTGGAAAGGACACCATTAGATAGACAAAAAGCAGACCTCAAATCCAGGTTCCTCAGCATCCAGTGCAACCTGAGCAAGCTTCACGGCCTCTCTGGGCCTTAGCTTCCTGGTGCAAAAAAAGGGAGATGACAAACATACCAACCACACAAAATAACTGTAAGAAATAAAAGAGACTGGGCCCAAACAGCATTAACCAGGAAGCCAAGAAAAAGCTACTCACACAAGCAGGACTTACAAGAAGGCAGGGGCTGTATATTAGCAACCTGGAAACCCTTCAGAAAACACTTCCCAAGTCAGTTTTTCATAGGAACATTGTACTCTGATTTCTTAGCAGACTTTAGTAGGGCAGGATTTCAAAGGACAGATGCCCCTGAAATTAAATAAAGTATACATGATAGCAATAGCAAGAAAAATGTCATGAAATAAGGTGTAAACCACATGTGACCCAGAACGGCTTTGAATGTGGCCCAACACAAATTCATAAACTTTCTTAAAACATTACAAAAATTATGCATGGACCTTTTTCTTAGCTCATCAGCTACCATTAGTGTTAGTGTATTTTATGTGTGGCCCAAGACAATTCTTCTTCCAATGTGGCCCAGGGAAGCCAAAAGGTTGGACACCCCTGGTATAAATAGTGCAAAGGCTGGGAGTTAAAGAGTCATAAGAATTCAACTCTAGCCCCCATTCTGCCACCAATTAGCCATCAGATGTCTCTTCATGTGAAAGAGGAAGAGGCTGAGAAAATTGGCCTTTAAATCCTGTTCTAGTTTTATAAGATTATACCAGACTCTGTGATTTCAATTCATGTCCTATTATATGAATACCTGCCATGGATATGCCAAATTTAATGACGCCCACTGTGTTAGGAACCTAAGAATCTCCACCAGCTCCAAAGCTGAATTGTAGCTTCTATGATGGTCAAAATGGTCTCACCTTTGCTGTAAGCAAACCTAGAGAGGTCAAAGCTAAGCTCTACTTTGCCCATAGGTCCAAGGCCATTTGACCACATCCCCCTCTCCCTTCAAAATGGGAAAGAGCAGTAACCAGCAGAGCTATTTCAGAGGCCTGAGACCAGCACATGGAGAGGCCAGGCCAGAATGAGGGAAGCCATGAGTTCACATCATCATCCTTTAGGTCCACAGAAGAAATCAACAAATACTTATGAAATACTTTCTAGGAGACTTATGTTGGAATATAATTACTAGAGTGTGTGGGTTTGGGTTAGTTTGGGCTACGCAGGAAGGCAGATCTCAGAGAAAAACAGAACTAGATTTTTAATGCTGGCTGGAAATTTATCAGTGGGAAAAAAGGGGTAAGTGGTTGATGCACCTGTCACCAAGCTCCACAAGTGAACTTCCTTCTAAAGAACTCTGTGCTGAGATGCAGTGAACCATTAAATTTGTCTGATTTATGGCCAAGAAAATAATCAGGACTAAAACTTTACAATTCTTAGGTCTCTTACTTCTAGTGCCACTCTCCAAGTGCCCTGCCTTTCCAACTGCACTTGTGTTACACTGACAGAGAAATAAATGAAATTTTCATTGCAGAATTATCCATATGAGCTTGAATAAAGTCTGCTAAAACAAACAAGAAACAGACTATTTTCCTCATGAAGGCGTCTAAAAGTTAACTACCGACATAGTTTATCCAAGTCTATACATGACAGCATAAGTGTGTCAAACAACATTCAATAAAAACTTAAAAATTGGCTAAATTTTTAACGAATGGTATTGGGTCAACTGGGTGGTAAACATACACTTACCATTAAACCCAAATATACTAACTACTCCTAGGTAATTTACCTGACAGATGAAAATATGTGTTCACACAAAAACCTCTATGTAATGTTTATAGTGGCTTTATTCATAATCACCAAACACTGAAAACCACCCAAACATCCTTCAACTGGTGGATGGATAACCACACAGTAACACAGTAACACGGTGGAACATCACTCAGCAACGAACAGGAACGAACACTTGCAACAACACAAATACATCTCAAACGCATGAAGCAAAAGAAGCCAGACTCAAAAGGCTCCATAATGCACGATTGTAGAAAAGACGAAACTAGCAACAGAAAACAGATCAGTGCTGCCAGGGGCTGGGGGTGAGTAGAAGTGGTGACACAGAGGGACAAAGAATTTTTTTAATGATGGAAAGGGCTTGTATTTTAATTATGGTTGTAATTACACAACTGTATATTTGTCAAAACCCCTAAGTTTCTATTAAAAAGGGTGAATTTTGCTGCATATACGCAAACATTCAATAAACCTCATTTAAAAATAAAACAAGACCAAGACAATTTTACCAAAAAACAAAAACTATTACCTACGTAAAACTTGTTGCCCATGTTTAGACTACAAAGCTTTTAAAATTCATGTAGAAAAAGAAACTCCCAGGTTTCTCAGAATAGCAAATCACATGTGAAATAGCATATTAAATAGCATGCTACTGCCGGTAATTTAAAGAACAGAACAAGTAAAAAGTTCTAAAGCAAAGTAGGGGCATATGTAATAGAAGCATGTCTTCTCAGAGTCACTTTTTGGGACTGAGGATGAACAAAAATTACGTATCAGTATTTTTCATCTTCGTTTTCAGCACTTGAAAAATATTGTGCCACTTCCTTCTGGCCTCCATGGTTTCTGATGAGATAGCTGCTTTCATTTCTTTTTTTTCCTGGTTGCTTTCAATATTTTTTTTTTAATTTTTATTAAATTTGTTGGGGTGACATTGGTTACTAAAAACATGCAGGTTTCAAGTGTACAGTTCTACAATTACATGATCTATGTGCTGCACTGTGTGCCCACCACCCAGAGTCAGCTCTCCTTCCGTCACCATGTATTTGACCCCCTTTAACCTCTTCTAACACAACCCTCCCCGCTGATGTTTAACTTGTCCCTTAGTTTTCAGAATTTATGATGTGTCTTGGCATGGGTTTCTTTGGATTTCTCCTGTTTGTGATTCTCTCAGCTTCTAGAATCTGCAGGTTTATGTCTGTTGCCAATTTGGGCAGTTTACAGCCATTGTTTCAGCTTGTGTTTTGTCAGCTTTGCCCTTTCTCTTCCTCTAGGACTCCAGTGACACAATGTTAGATCTTTTGTCCCCGAGAGGCTCGGTTCATTTTCATTCAGTCTACTTTCTCCCTGTACTTCAGACTGGTACTGTTTCTTTTTCTTTCTTACAATTCATGGGTTCCTCCTTGTCTCCCTTCCATTCGCCTATTGAGTCCATTTCCGCTGAGATTTTTATTTTGGTTATTGACTAGTTTAGTTCAGAAATTTCCATTTGGTTCTTCTTTAAATATATTTTTGGCAAAGTTCTCTATTATTTCCTTTGTTTAAATGTATTCATAATTGCTCATTGAAGCATTCTTATAATGGCTGCTCTAAAATCTTTGTCAGGTAACTCTAACACCCATCATCTTGGTGTAGGCAACAACTGATTGTCTTTTCTGATTCAGTTTGAGATCTTCCTGGTTCTTGTATAATGAGTGCCTTTTTACATTGAAACTTGGATATTTTCATATGATATTATGAGATTTGGGATTTTTTTGCAAACCTTCCATTTTAGCTACCTCCCTCTGACACCATCTCGGGGTGGGGGCCGAGGAGACTAGGGTAGGCATTGCCTCTTTCCTGACAGGCGGAGGCAGAAGTCCAAGTTCCCAACGTGGTATCCACCAGCACACAGTGGGAGGGCTCATTATCGCCTGACGGGAAGGAGAGTGCAGCTCCCTACTCAGTCTTCTCTGCCCCCACCCTGAATGTCTGGCTCCTTCAGTTCCAACTCTGGGATAAATGCGGCAAAAAGAAAACCCAGGGACCTCACCACTGTGTCATTCTTTGGATCTCAAGAGCCCTGGCCAGTCCGCCTTCTCTCCACCTTTCAGAGTCTTACATTTGTTTTGTACATAACATTCAAAGTTGTTAGCCACAATTCGTGGGAAGGTTAGGGAAGAGTACATCTGCTCCATCTTCCCAGAAGCCAAAGGTCTGATGTGTTATTCTTCATCTCTAAATAGATTCTTAATGATATCAAAGTCAAAACAGATGAGTTCCTAAAGAGGCGTTTTAAGGCCACGTGTAATTAACACCGCAGACCAGTATTTCCTTACCATGCACATACTGGCCTAATTTTAGCTGCATTATAGAGCTCATGACAATAATATTTTCCACTGATTTTATCATTCAGTCAATACAGTAGACTCTCCATTAACCAGCACCCACAGGGATTGGTAGATGCCAGATAAATGTAAGTAGACTCCCCGTTAACTGGGACTCAGGCAACCAGCACTCTCAAGCAATGGGCAAAATCTCAAGCAACCAGTAAAAAACTCTTGCGAGTTGCTTGAGAATGCCACTTGCTTTACTTTCGGTTAATGGAGAGTCTACTGTACCTTGTTAAGAAAATAAAACTGCTTATTTCAGCCTCTCCAAATATTTCCCATTGCTTTCAACAATTTCATTCAACAAAAACTAGCTTAAAAAACACTGTAGAGTAAAATGCTAGATTCTATGGCGAGCATAAAAATGAATGAAACCCCATCTTCTCTCTAGGAAATTGTCAATCAGCGGAAATACAAACAGGTGACAAAAACAGATAAAAGTCAGAAAGCAAAAGGAACAACGGGTCACTTTGTAGCACCATCAGGAGGAAGGAGGAATTATTCCTCTGCTACAAAGACCAAGGGCTGCATCACAAAATAACTGACATTGAAAGATGGGATAAAATTGAAGTTGGGCACCTCCAGGAGAGGAGACATTCCCAGAGAACGAGACCATAAATGAAGGCGAGAAGAGAGGGAGACAGCCCTATGTGATGAATTACAAACACAGGCACACCTCAGAGATGTAGCAGGTGTTCCAGACCACCACAGTAAAGCAAATATTGCAATAAAGCAAGTCACACTAATTTTTTGGTTTCCCGATGAATGAAACTTATGTTTATATTATACTGTAGTCTATTCAGTGTACAATGGCATTATGCCTAAAAAATGTACATACCTTAATTACAAAATACTTTATTGCTAAAAGTGCTAACCACCTTCTGAGCTACTGAGCCATAATCCTTTTGCTGAGGGAAGGTCTGGCCTCCAATGTTGATAAGAACGCACTATCTGCGAAGCACAATAAAGTGAAGCAGAATAAAATGAGGTATGCCTCCAGCAATTTGGGCTAAGCTCTAAGTACCTGTTTCAGCTAACAGAAGAGGAAAGATAATCCAGGAAGGCTGGAGGGGGCTTCAAACGAGGGTGCTGACCGGTCTGGAAGCCCAAAAGAAACACCTCCTCAACTCAGCAGTGTATAGAAGAGACAGGAGTCTGGGCCAGCAGGGATGAAATCAACACTGGAACCTGCCTAGGCAAATGGCAGGGCAGCAGGACCATGAAAATCTGTCATCACAGGGATGGCACCATCATTCTAAGAATAAACAGTTGTTTAAATGAGCACGTGTAAAATTTCTTTTTCACACAGAGAGAAGTTATATGAAGTGTCAACACAAGAAGGGCAAGTTCAATTTGGAATCACAAAGTTTCTATTTCTCCTGCAACCTTAAAGATAACAGAGCTCAAAATTATCTTCCAGAGACATTAAATGTGATTCAAATATTAGTTAAGAGATATAGTTGACTTTAATCAGTTAAATTCTCCTGAATCTACACCACACTAGTGAGACTTAAATACCTCTTCCCACCCCCAGAATTCCTGGTGCCCCCTCCAGGAGGGCCCTGGGCCGCCCTCCCAGCACGTGGTGCAGTTGCTGACAGGCGTCCTTTGTCCTCTGAAATCTCTCAGTAAATGGCACTTTGTCTGCCTTGCTGAACCCAGAACAGTCGATTTCTTCCACCTATCGTAATACTCACATTCACATTCAGGCCACTCTTTTTGGTCAAGAAAGCCAAAGAATCCTGCAAAGGGGACCTTGCACCCAAAGGGCACCCATTCAGTCTTCAGTAGCAATAGAAACGTGGACTCACCTACAAACACGTGGCCCACCTACAAAGAAAGATGTGGACCGTCCTACAACATGGGCTTTACAGGTTTAGCTTCCAGATCCCAAACTGAATCTAAGATTTATTTCCACGAATGTTTTTCAGTAGAAGCTCATGCAAATCTTAAATCCAGGCCCCCACCCTCACCCCAGTCTAGCTCAGAGTAGACAGAGGAGAAACTTGAGAGCTGCTTGTTGAGTATAACTGAATCATGGGTCCCTCTATCATTGATTGTTAAACTCTTGAGAGTTTCTATACTACAGAGAAGACTTTTAGAAAACTGTTTCCCCCTTTATATGACCTTAACCAGTGGTCAGAGAAGTGTTTCTGCAAAGGGCTGGAGAGCGAATTTCCTGTCTCTCTGTGCTATATGGTCTCTGTTGCAACAATTCAACTCCGCTGCTGCAATGGGAAAGCACCCACAGGCAGAAGGAAATGCTGGGCAAGGCTGTGTCCAATATATGACTACTGGTGAGGTCCCAGGTCTGTCCCCTGACCTAAGAAAGGGAATATAATCCACCAGGTGCTCTCCTTCACACAAATGTCAGGCTGAGAGTCGCCGTATTAGGACTTCCAAAACCACTCAGCATTTGCACTGTGGTTTTACCTTTTACATTCTAAATAATAAGAGCCGGATCAAATCCGAGGCCTCCACACCTGGCTGCACATTTGGCTCAGGCTATCTACCCACTTGGGTGCCAACCTCTCAAGGCCTCACAGTTCAGTCCAAAGGATCAACGACCAGTAATTCTGCAGTCTCCGTCAAAGACAGCTGTTCTCCGAGCTTGTCCACAACTCCTCTCCAACCTGAAGTAACGTCACTTTGGACAGAGCATCCCCACCACTGCCTGGATCTAAGAGTAGCTGCTACCTGTGGGGCTGGCATCTTCACTTGGGTCACTCCATCCTTCACAGACTCTCCCCCTGGGACAGCACTCTTCACAGGTCTGAGGCCCGCAGTTCTGCCACAGGCAGCCAGGCCCTCTTAGCTAACTTCGCAGGTATGCGTAGTTACATTCTCCCTTCTCCAGGCACCATGATTTCTTAACCATGGAACTCCAGCATCCTCTCGGGGGTTATACTAAAGTTGTTCAAGAGAAAGACTTACACCAACTGCTCTGAATTTCCTCCCTCTTTGATCTCTCCATTTATTACAGAATTATTTGTTGAGGGGCCACCCAACCCTTTCTTTTCCCTGTGTGACATGCTTGCTGGTGGCACTCATTGTCCTACTCACCCAGGGCCAGGAGACGATGGTTTATTTAGCAAACATTAACTCAAAACTTCCTGGTTCTAAGTACTGTTCAGAGCACTCTGCCAATATTAACTCATTGATTCCTACAACAACATTCTAGGTGGGTGCTACAATTACCCCTATTTTATAGGTAAGGAAAACGAGATGGAGAGAAGTGACACAGCCACAAATCACACATATGGTCTGTGGCTCTGATAAGCAGAACAATGACCCCCTCTCCCAAAGACGTCCTAATCCCTGGAGAATGTGAATATACTATTTGATACATGACAAGAGGAAACTAAGGTGGCAGACAAATTAAAACTGTTAACCAACTGACCTTAAAACAAGATTATCCTGGGTTACCAGGATGAGCCCAGTGTAATCACAGGGGTCTTTTCAATGTGGAAGAGGGAGGCATGACAGTCAAAGTCCAAGTGACATGATAACAGAAAGACTCTACCAGTCACCGCTGGTTTTGAGGGTGGAAGATGAGAGGAAGAAACCAAGATGTGGGCCGCTCCTGAGGGCGAGGTAGGCAAGGAAAAAGGTTCTTCCCGAGAGTCTCCAGAAAAGAGTATAGTCCTTGGACACCTTGATTTTTGCCTGGTGAGACTCATTTAGGACTCATTGGGTTTTTTTAAGCCACTACACTATGGTAATTTGTTAGAGCAGCAGTAGGAAACTAAAACAGATGTTGATACTGGGAGTGCAGTGCTGCTGTAATGAATGTGAAAGTGCCTTTGGCATTGGGCAATAATGGGCAGAGGCTGGAAGAATTTGAGAAGCGTGATAAGAGCGACAGAGAGGAGGTGGTGGTTAAGTTCTGTCTTTTCTCTGGTCAACCTTCTCTTACTTCTGGAATGTACCGGGCCCTATGTGGTGGCCACCTCACATCAGTGTGCCCAACTAGGCAAGGGTCAGAGCCACGAAAGTGCAATGGAAGAAGATATATGCGCTGTACCCTGACGAACCAAGTCTGAGTCCCACTCAACCACCAGCTGCACCTCCCATCTCTACACGGGAACTGTCATTCCTCCCTCAGATGGAAGCTTGTGTCAGATGAATAAGGTCCTACTTCCAGCCTAGTGAACTTCCTCCCCTCTCCAGCTCCACCCACCACTCTGCCCTGCAGGCTCCCAGGTATTTTGTTGAAAGGGCTCACCAAGAGCAAAACAGAAACTCTTGGTCCCTTACTATCATTTTCACTATTAAATGTCCTAACACCTTCCACACCATCACACTCTTACCCCACCCACCCGTGTGACCAAGAGCTACATTAAAAATGATTCATCTTCTAGCTGGTTCTCATCCTTCTGCCTTGGTTATGAAAATTAAAATGAACACAACTTGTGAGTTCCCTGGTGGTGTAGTGGCTAAGCTTTCGGCGCTGTCAACACTGCGGCCTGGGTTCGATTCCCAGCCAGGGAACAACCCACATATAAAAAATAATAAATAAATAAATAAATAAATAATAAAATGAACACAACTTAAAAAACAATGTCTGTGGAATGGCAAGAAAGTTTAGAGCAAGACAAAAGGAGGGAAAAAGTAGGATCCCTTAAAAGTAAAACTTCTGAATTTCCAACAGGAATTAGCAAAATGTTATCTAGTCATAGCTCTCCTTTCCCTCCAAGGGGTCCGTAATCCCACAGTCACTGGGCAGCCAGGCACAGAGGTACCTGGTGTGACTGGTGACCCTGAGCCATGGTCACCCTGAGGACGTGTACACAGGAAGTAGGCAGTATGGAAAAGGGGCCTGCCCCACCCCCAAGGCCCCAGGAGCTGAACTGAGCTCACACTCAGGGTTCCGGGAACAAGGAGAGGCAGCTTAGGCAGACAGGAAATGAGTCGCGGCCCCGGAGCCCAACGAGGTATCCGGGACATCTCATCATCTGTATTACAAAATCCTCTGGTGATTAAGATTCAGGCTGCATCGTGTCCTTGTCACTAAAGCATAACAGGGCTAGTTGAAATTACACTGCTACTTCATACCCAGGGGCTTTGATGCTGAAGAAGCCTGCTCTGACACCCAAGGTCAACTCCTATTCCAGAAATACCACATCTTGAGGTCAAGAGCAGGTTCTCACGGTGACCATGAAGTTCTCAGAGCTCTCGGTTTAGGTCCCCCAGTGCCAATTCTGCATTATCCTCTTGTAAAACAGTTAAATCCAACCAATCAACAAAAGGAGCAAAAGGGCCAGCCTTGTCCAAAACAAGTAGACAAGTTGTGCTAATTAGATTTCATTTGACTTCTAGAGTTTGCATTCTTCTGCTACCAAATGCTTAGGGCTAGAGAGTCAGCTTAAGCAGTAAAGGATCTTAGAGAAACCTCACACTGCAGTCTAGAACTGGAGAAAGAGCAGGGAAGGATACATTCCTCCCTGGGAGATGATGTTTTCACAGCATGATTGCAGATAAATTACTCAAGACATTAACTGCCACAACAAACAAACAAACAAACAAACAAAACAGCAATGAAAACAGAAGGATGAAGGAGTAAATGTACTCATACTTCGGTGGACTTCATTAATTCAGTTTTAAATAGAGAATGAGTTCAAATCTTGTTTATTTAGCAGACTGGTGCACCCAAGTTGGCAATTTAAAAATTCTAGACAGTATCTGTGGGTATCTATATCATTTTGAAGTGCTAACCAAAAAAGTCACACCTTAAATAAAGTTTCAGTCTTCTAAAAAGTCATGTGCATTGAAAATGTGCCACACTATTTACAGTTTATTTATTTAGAGTATCTTATTCTTTTTCATGGAGAAGGAAATGTATGGTATTTCCTTCTATATATTCTATTGTAACACTATAATTGGGGGTGTAATTTTGCAGTTAACAAACTGTAAGCTTCAATCAAGATCTTCTAAGTTGTCCTTTTGAAAAATCAAAATCCTACACAGACTAAAAATAATTCATTACCTATCATAAAAATGCTTCCACAGAAAATCACTTCAAACCCCCATAATAGGTATGAGCTGAGATCAAGCAGATGATAAAGAAACTGGAAAATGCAGATATACTAGGGGCTAGGGAGAGAAACTTGAGTTGTTTCTTACTCTTCTACTAAAGTTAAACCTTGTGGGGGGAATGCTTTGTGCCTCAGTTTTCTCTTTTGTAAAGAGAGGGTAATTATACTAGCTTTGCTCACCTCTCAAGTTTGTTGTGGGTAGCAAATGAGATTATGTTTGAGAGAGTACTTCAACGAGTCTGGTTACCACTAGCAGGCTCTTTGCAGGACCATGACACTTTGGAGCCAGACACTGCCATAGGAGCAGACACTGCCATAGTGTATACACGTGACACAGGTACTCTCTTTGGAGCCAGGGGCGCTTTTAAAGCAGTCATCCGGATTGACACTAAAAGCACAAATGGCTGAACAGTAAGAGTTTCCAGAAACAAACAAACAAGTGGGAACAGAGAAGGGTCAAGGGCGGCTGAGCACTGTCACTGAGTCCTTGCAGAACTCCTGCCCTGTGGGGCCACGGCCCTGGGGTTACCGTGCTGGGGACCCTGTGTTAGAGAACCCTGCCTTGGAGGACGCTACCAGCGGGCGGAAGCCCCTCGCCCCCCGTCCCAGCGGAGCTCCAGGACAACGCGGACCCAGGGACCGCCAGTCCTCACCTGCGGTGTCCCAAATGGAGATATTGAAGGAGCGCCACTGCTTCAGGTAGAAGGCGCCGCCCACCGTGCTGACCGTGTCAGGGAATCGCCGCTCCATGTACCTCTGCAGCAGCGACGTCTTTCCCACGTTCATGTCCCCCAAAAGCACGATTTTCCCGTCGGGCTTCCTCATCTTTCCGCAAGAAGCCCTCCTGCTACCCACGGCGCCCGCCCGGCGCGGGAGCCCGGGAGCTACTGGCTACCGCCCCCAAGACCACTCAGACCCAAGGCCGCTCCGACCCGAGACTGCTCGGAACCGGGACTCGCGGAGACCCGGACTTGCTGGGACCCGCACTCACGGGACCCACCGAGACCTTCCGGTCCGGACGCCCGGGAGCGCGGAAGAAGAGGCGCGTGCCCGCGACGGGGAAAGAGCAGGGGACTCGTCCAGGGTGCCTGTCTAGGGCGCCCCTGCCCCCGGCCCCGCCCCGCCCCTCCTCCTGGCTCTGCCTCCCGGCCCCGCCCCTTCCCACCTCCCCACCCACCCCCCGCCTTCCCAGCACCCCACCCAGGCCTCTCCCGGGGCCCTGCCCCGCCCCTCCTCCCGGCCACGTACCTCCCTGCCTCCCAGCCACCCACCCCCGGCACCGTCCCCGCGTCTCCGGCCCTGTCCCCACTCCCCTCCCCGACGCCCCCTTCTCACCTGCTCAGACCCCAGGGACGCGCGCCTCTCAGCGATGTCAGAGGCCCGGGGCACTAGTGACCTGAGCCCTTGCGTCCCCCTTCCCAGTTCAATCCACCCAGCTATATCGATTTCTGTATCTGCATGTGTGCAAATGTAACCAACTAGTCAAGGTCATTATAAAAGTTTACCTTAAATGAGCAACTGTGAAAATCAACCCTAAAACTGGGGAGGAGGGGGGACTGCATGCAGGAGAGGCGTTTTGTTTGGTTCACTTTTGCAAAGAAACAGTTTATGCTCTGTTACATCTGAAAACTGGGCAGCCATCGCCGTTGAAAACTTTGGAGTGAAAGCTTGACTGCGGCCGGTGCAATGACTAGTAGCAAAATCTTTTTCCTCCTTCCTTTTTGAATAGAATAAACACTGAAATTGTTCTAAAATATTCAACGTGTGGGATTTGGTATTTACTTTAGAGAAAATGCTGATGTAGGGACTCGGCGCTGTAGTTTGAACGCGGTCCGTGGTGTGTGCGAGGCCAGTCAGTGTCCGTCTTCAGGGTTCCCGGTAAGAGGGCAACGGGACCGCCGGCCTACTTAGTGCTCTGAGACTCAGATGGGGCAGAGGTGTGAAGGTGTCTTATCCACAGCACATCTCACCCATCTCGCACGTGGAAGGTGACTGTTAAGACTGACCTTTCGTAACTACTGCTTTCTCTGTTCAGAGACCTGCTGTGCTTCCTCTTTCCTACTCCACAAGTCAGAACTCGGATCCCTACACACACCTTTACCGCCCTCTTTGCAGTAGCTCTCCCCCGCCCTTTCCCTTCATGGCCACTATCTAAAATTGTACTGCTCCTTCACATGTTTAACTGTGCAGTCCACTTCTCTAGAATGTGAGCACCATGAGAAAGGGACTTTTTATGTATTGCTCACCACTATCCGGTGAAAACTATCTAGTTCTAACACATAATAATTGCTCAAGAAAGCTTTGGGTCAGGAAAGAATGAATAAATTCACCATCCTGGTAAGACCAGAGTGATGTCCTACAAACACATCACAACCAGTGGTGCTCCATACACATCTACTTGCTGTTTACCTCACATGAAAAGCCTCCCAGTCCTGCATGGTAGGGGTGGGCCTAGAAACTCCATGGGTCAGCCCAGGCACCCCTCCTCAAAGTCCACCCCCTCAGTGAGCATTTTCATGTTCCATTCTCTGCATTTCCGCCACTCTCTCAGCCTCTTCGTGCAGTTTTGCCCATGAGGATTATTAACTGGCTCGTTTTATTCATCAATATCTTATTGTTATTGCCACTAGTAATTTTAAAAACTCCCTGGGGACAGAAAGCATATTTTAAGCTCATATTGTATCCCATCCAGCTCACTACACCTTTCTTAGCACACTCCATCATTCACTAACTAAGCCCACGAGAAAGGTGGGGTTTCTGTGTTTTGTTCTCTGATCTCTCCCAAGTGCCTAAAACTTCAACATAGTCCATGCTCAATCAGTGCATATTTCAATACATTTGTTGGTTAACTGAACGTTGTCTCCACTTGAATAACTGTTGTGTTCAGAGCAGTGTGTTAGGGAGGTGGGGAGTGGAGGGACTATCCAGCATATATATTATAGAATTCACTCAGCAAGTGTGTTTAAAAATTTGTTTTAATTGTATACTACTTGAAAAAAACTAAATTTAACCAGAAAAATGTCTCCAAATCAAATTTCCACCACTCCTAAAAACTGTCTTGACAATTGTCAATGCTCTTATTCATACTCAGGAAGCAGGATTGAGGAAGGAGGTAAATTTAGGGTTAAGAGTCTATTTAAACTAGCTACTTATGTGCCAAATACAATGTTTATTTTGCCTGGATTTAAACCACTGGCCTAACAGGGTAATCCTTTTTCCAATTGCTAGATGAAATGTGCCCAAAGCTAAGAAAATTATGTAGTCTGTTGTTTTTTTTTTTAAGAGACATACAAACTAAGTAATTCAGGGTCTAGAGTTGCAATAAAAGAAATAAAATATGTGGTTCCTTCTCTTGGATTTTGAAAAATAGCTTGGGAGCATTTCTAGGTACTTTGCAGTAGAACAATTCTACCTTTTAAAGTACTTGCCTTAAAAAAAGTACAAAACAAAACAAAACAGAAAAATCCTGCCTATTTATCATGTATTCACTCAGCAGAAAGGAATCGAAGCACTTAGCCCTGACCTAGGGATAGAGCAGTGAGAAAGACAGCCAACAAAATAAACAAGCAAAATATATAGTGTCCTAGATGGTGATTAAGTATTTGACGGAGAAAAATAGAGCAGGGAGGTAGACAGAGAGGGCCTGACAGTGGATGCAGGAGATTCAATTTTAAACTTTATATACATATAAACAAGAGAAGGGAGAGGGGAGGGAGCAGGGAAGAGAGAGAGAGAGAGAGAGAGAGAGAGAGAGAATGAGGAAGTTTCCACCAAGCATCAGAATGAGGTGAGGAGTTAAACATGCAGTTATCTGGAGGAACAAAGATTCAAGTAGAGGGAGCAGTGCGTGGGAAGGCCGTGGGGTGGAAGCCAAGCTAGGGGACTCTATGGGCCACAGGGAGGTCACTGCACTGAGCAGGAGAGGGAGGGTGAGCTGGAGGAAGCGGGTGGGTGAGGCAGAGAAAGTCCTTAGGGCCTATGGGTTGTCAGAAGGGCTGTGGCTTGCGCTCTGAATGGAATGAAGGGGTGCTGAAGGATTTTGAGCAGAAGACAGATATGACCTGTCCTAAACAATGTCACCTGCCTGTTGTAGAGGTGGCCATGGCAGACACAAGGCTATCAGGGAGAGACAGTGGTGGCTTAAATCAGTGTGATAACAGTGTTCAGACTTGTTTACATTCTGGATATGTTTTAAAGGTGGAAACTACAGGATCTGGTGTGGATAGGATGTAGAATAAAAAAGTGAAGGGGGAGGGAGAAGGAATGGGAGGAGGAGGAGAGGGAGGATAAAAGAAAGAGGAGCCAAGAACCAACATTTGGAAAAATGGGGTACCACATACCCCTTCATCAATTCTAGAGTAACAGCAGTCCGTCTCCAGAGCAGGGCTTCCCGACCTCGGCCCGACTGACATTTTGGATCGAATAAGGCTTGGTCATGGTGCCTGTCCTGTGGATGTTGAGAAGCACCCCTGACCTCTACCTACCAAATAGCAGAAGTAACGCTATCCCCCACACCTCCATGGTTACAACCAATAAATGTCCCCAGACATTGGCAAATATCCCAAGGGCCAAAATCATCTTTGGTTGAGAAACGTTGCTGCAGAATAATACCAGTGCACTTTAAAATTTATCACTAAATGTCTTAAAAGCGAACATCATTCAGTAGTTATTTTGAAACATACCTCATGAGATATTTATAAGTATTGTGGAAATCTCCTATTTGTCCCCACAAAGTAGTAATTACTATTTATTAGTGGCATGCAATGTATTAGTTTTATTATACACATAATCTCTTTTATTTATAGGATTGGTTAGATTCCCACTAAGGGAAATCACAGCAGTGTGAGTAAGTAAGTTTCTCAGGGTCACACATCTGGCTTGTGACAGAGAGATGTGTTTAATCTTAAAATTCCACCATGCACTGTGCCATCTGAGCAATGACCCCAACATTTACATTCATAAAATATTGATTTCTTTCTCTTTAGTTCACATCTGCAGGACCCACATCTGTGTAAGAACAAAAATGATTTGTATACAAGGTGATAGACTGGTGCCTGAATATGCTAACTGTCATTAGGCCAGATAGAGCAGGTGAGGCTGCTCTGTATATCCTAAAATGTAATGAGGTGTTTTTGGCCATTTGTCCAGTCATTTCTTTAAACTAATCTCCTGCTGGTGGAACTGCTAGGTCATATATATGTGTATGTGTGCGTATATATATCTATATATGTATATGTATATATATTTAACCAAACACACACACACACACACACACACACACACACACACGTATTTGGTTAAGATATATGGGCTGTCGGAAAGTATCCAGCTATGTAAAATGAAACATAGAGGCATTTATGGCTGGATTTTTCTGGGCAGCCCTTGTATATAGTGACAGTTATGAGCAGGTTCTAGTAGAGAGACAGAATGCCCCCAAATAACTGGCGTTTTTAACAGGTAGACACTTATTTCTCTCACACAAAATAAGTTCTGAGTAAACCACCTGAGGCTGGCCTGGCAGTGTGTTCTACGAAATCCTCAGGATTCCTTTCAACTTACAGCTCTGCCAACTGAGAGGTGACTCTCACCCACCTGGTCCTAGTTGGAGGTCCAGCCATCACGTCCACGTTATAAGCAGGAGTGAGAAAGGGTGAATGAGGGCTAAGTGGCTGCCACATGACACTTTTGTTTACATCCCATGAACCAGAAGTTAGTCACATGGCCATACCTAAGGAAGGCTGGGAAATGTAGTCTTTAATCTGAGTGATCATGTACCTTGATTTTTAAAAATCTCTAATTATGAAAAGAAGAAGGGGTGCTGGGAGTGGAGGAAGCAACCCACATATAACAAATTCAATCAACACTGTTCAAAATGCCTCAATGCCAAAAATATTATTTAATTTTATCCTTCCATTAATACTAAATTACAGTATTCTCTCCTCCTGGGTGACAAATAAGCCCCTTTTTCCTATTGTTAAATTTGTTGGGGTGACATTGATTAGCAAAAACTACACAGGTTCCAGGTGTACAACTGTACAACATATCGTCCATGTGTTGTATTGCATGTTCCTCATCCAGAGTCAGATCCCCCTCCATCACCGTATATTTGTGTCCCTGTCTCTTCTCCCCAAATAAGTCTTCAATTATGTGTCAAATCTGATCATCTTACTGGGGTTCAGCAGACAGATGCATTGATGGTAGTGATATCTGCAAGGGGCACTGCAGAGAAGAGTAGTAGTGTGTGTGCTGAGTATTTATCCTGCCTGTGCAACATTCTCCCAGCATTGGGTAATAAAGTTTAATCTTTAGCAATATAGTGGGTGGAAATATATCTCATTTCCATTTGCATTTCTTTGATCATCAGTATGGTCAAAATCTTTTTTTTTAATCTATTGGTTATTAGCAGGTTTTGTTGTTGTTAATTGACTATTTTTAGCCTATGCACATTTTAAAATTAAAGTCTACTATAGGTTTGACATCTTTCAAAATAAAAAAGTTGGGAATCATATGTGTATCATGTGTTAATAAATTTCAAACCTATATAAATACAAAACATAAATTATACACAAATTTCTATGACATATAACATGTGAAAACATATATGAATATATTTGTTCACATAACTAAGTCAACATTGTTTATGGTGACTTTTTTCACCACATAAGTACTTTTTATTTGTGTCTAACCAAATTTACCAACCTTTCCTGTGTAGTTTCAGGCAATTTCAATAGCCATCGTGATCCCCTCAATTTCCTGCAAAGGGCTTGCTGTCAGCTGAATGAAAGGAAAAAGCACAAGAAGAACTGGATTTCAAATCTATATTAGCTTCTTTATAACCAAGCAAGTCTGGGCAAATGTTCTTAATTGTCCTGCACTTTAGTTTCCTCATCTATCAAATCTGCCCCTCTCCAGTGTTGCTGTGGGCATGTGACTTTTCACACAGGATGTACACAGTAAATGTCAGTCCCCTATTCCCTCCTCTGTGGGGAGCCATCCCCCCAATTCAGCCAGCATCCCCTCTGCCAGCACCACTCACACTCAATAGCATGAATCAAACCCTTGGGAGCATCAACCTTAACCCACTTTGAGGGGGAAACTGTGGGTACTTATTAAATCTGTTTTACTTTTCAATTTCAGTTACCTCCACCCCACTCCCGGGGTTCTGCTCTTCTTTCTCTTAGAATTCCCTTCATCCTCTACCTTTCCATGAGTGGAGTTAATAATTTGAGAACCGGATTTCCTGCCTGAAGGCTCACACTTGCAACATTCCAGGACTGGGAAATTGGTGCCTCTGGGCCTTTTGCAGGACTGCTGGGTGAACTGAACTTACAGAAAGACTATTAAGCATAAACATCTACAAATAGAGTTGGGGCGAAACCTAGTTGAGAACATTTGAAAACTCATTTTCCTGCTTAAAAAAGGGCAATACAAAATTTCCAGAGCTGTAATGACGTAACAACTGCAATACCGGCTGCTATTTTACATCAACAATCTGCCAAGACCATTTCTTCTTACATTTCAGAATGTATTTTCATTTGATTCAACACTGATGCCTTCCATAAGCCCATTTTCTTTTTATCATAAAAATTTTCCTAAAATTTCAAAGCACGTTTAATGAATTTTATAGAAATGAAAAACAAAATCAATACAACCTCCAAAAATGGTAGATTTCTGATAAAAAGAGAATCTTCTGGAATAAAAAGTATGCGGTGCCATTCAGTACAGGAGGGAAGATTACAGCTCCTGTCTTCTGCACCAGCGGTTCACCTCCTGCATTATTCTCTCTTCTGTGCATCACCTGCTGTCACTAACCCTCAATCACACACGCTTCAGATAAATCTTAGGGTTAGTCCCACCCACGAATCACATAACTGGTGCAGAATCAGAGCTACAGCATCTTCCTTCATGGAATCTTCCACGTCATCCCATTCTTTCTATCCCTAGGTCAGCTTGACCCAAATCTGGTTAATTCCATAGGTAAACCCCAAACTGTGGGTCATCTATTTTGTCCTAACACTGGTTCATGTATCTCTAGTCCCCTTTCTTTGTCTCATGATGAATGCTGGTCTTATGTTTCCTTCCCCAAGTTTTTTGGAGACAAGGACGCTGACCTTCCCCTTGCCCTCTAGTTTGCTCAGGCTGCTGTAACAAATACCACAGACAAGTACTACCGCTTAAACAACAGAAATTAATTTCTTCACAGTTCTGGAGTCTGGAAGTCCGGGATCAGGGTAGGCCTGGCTGTGTTGGGCATCACTGAGTGCTGCTGTTCAGTAGACTCTATTGCTTGTCTCTCATTTGTATAGAAATTTACATCCAGAGACACGACATCTTCCTTCCCTCTTTTGTGTAACAGATCTATGGTATTTGGTCTATGCCTTACCTTCTGACTGATCTCCATGTCTGGGACCTTGTCATAAAGGACATGTGCCTCTGAACAGGCCTTAAGAGACAAAGTGAGAAGTGTTAGATATCAGCACTGCTGCAAGGTGGGGTCTCTGTCTGTCAGGTCTCAGCTTTGGTGTGGGTGTGCATGGTCCTGAGCTCAGCAGCTGTCCTGGCTTCCCATTGCTTTTTGTTCTCTAGCCCAATGTTGGGTAAGCCCTTTCCCTTTCTGAACCTATAGTTTCATCTGGATCCTAAACAAAGGACACCTGCTTTCCTTTAAGACTCAGCGTCCTTACTGTCTTTTCAGTTCTCAGAATGCAGCTTATAAGGGTGGTTTTCCTCAGGCTGGGCCAGTGGTTCTCAAAGCACCAAGAATCTTCATCTTTCGCTATAGCCTAATATTTAGGTTTAGCTTTTTCTTTTAACAGCTCAGCTTCCTCTTGCAAAACAGTGTGAACTTCCACATGCAGAAAGAACAAGGAACTCGAATTGCTTTCAATTTTTCAATAATTGATGAGGCAGATTTTGAATGTTTTTAAAACATTGTACATGAAAGTTTTCTCTATGTTGTGCAAATCCATTTATTGCTACCCCTTCTATCTCACTGTTTGTCAGCTCTACAGACACTGAATGGAAAATCTGATCACATCTAACCAAGAAAAGGAGCAGAGGGTTTTTTGTTTTCATCTCTGTGAAAACATATCATTTCCTGATTTTTTATAGATATGTCCACTTTAAAATATTCCATTTCTCATCTTGTATATTTCTCATATTCTTATTCCTCACTCATTCTTAGCTCGACTTTTCAGGGAGGACATGCAGATTTATGTGGGAACTGAGGCAGCTTTTGTCCTCTGGGTGACTGTCATTCCCATCATTCTCTCCACACACTCATGCCAATTCCTCCTGGAAACCTGCTTCCCCTGCAACACACCCTGAAATTGCTCTCACCCACCTCACCCGTGACCGCTCTAAGTCATTTCAGTCTTTCAACCCATTTGTGGACTTTGACCCTATTTCCCGCTTCCTTCTTTTAGAAAATCTGTAACCGTGGCCTTTCCTACCCGCTGACCAGATCTTCCTTTGCCTCCCCAGAGAGCTACCCTTAATCACATGTGTTTCCTTTTTAAAATAAACTTACCATACATGTGCTCAGTAGCCTGTAAATCTTTATCTGTGCATTGAAACACCTGTTATATATCATATCGGCTAGATTTCCTTGGAATAGACCAGCGGTTCTCAACCTGTGGGTCGCGACCCCTTTGGGGGTCGAACGACCCTTTCACGGGGGTCGCCTAAGACCATCGGAAAGCACATATCAGATATTTACATGACGATTCCTAACAGTAGCAAAATGACAGTTATTAAGTAGCAACGAAAATCATTTTATGGGGGTCACCACACCATGAGGAACTGTACGAAAGGGTCGTGGCATTAGGAAGGTCGAGAACCACTGGCATAGACCTTTGGCCCCATTGGAATCAAACCTAAATTCTGCCAAGAGCTGGCTTGTAAAAACAAACTTTAAAGATTCTAGAATTTCTGAAAAATAAATAAGAAACAATGAATATAGTGCCACTACAAAAAGATTATGAAACTCACCTCAGGACTTTAAGCCAGTGCTGTAACTCCAGCACTTAAGCAACCATTTGGTCTAATCTCAAGATTTTATAGTTCTGGCAAATTTCTCCAAACTGCATCATTATGAGGTTTGGAGACTTTACAGGGAAGAGGTCATCAGAATGGCCCACATGTGAGCAGAGATGGGGCAGCAGACTGCCAGTTTCAGGGTACAACATTGCCAACCCCTTGAAATTTGAACTGTTGGGAGGGAAAACTCTACCAACTTTGATATAGTGGCTGAGGGGAACTGAAACTTAACAATAAAAAATAGATCAACAGAAGAAAACAAGTTTTATTTACACCAAGGTGGGCGTATTTGGAGAGACCCCTGAACAGCTGGATATAGGGGTTTGTATACCAACTCAAGAGGGAAAAGAGAGGAGCAGAAAGGGTTTTTGTGGGAAGACAAATGAGAAATGTGACAAATGGGAACAAATGGGAAATGCGACAGTTGTGAAAATGTTTATGCAATTTCTCATCCTGTGTGAGTGGGAGAGGGGATTTATGACTGTGTCATTCTTGGAAGGCTCTGCTTTCTGTCAGATAAGGGAAACTCCAAAAAGACTTCTTTCTGTTATCAGCTGTATGTCAAATGCCTTCAGCTTAAAATAATCTTCATACCAGCTCTGTGAGCTCTGTGAGTCCCTATGGGACCAATAGAGATCTTGCTTAGCGTTTGACCAAAAGAAACATTCTTCAGTGGCTGAATCATGCACAGTGCTAAGTTCATCATAGTGGGTGTTTGCTCAAGGCTCATTGAGTTGTGCTAAATCAGATCTCTATGTCCTCCATGAAGGCCAGAGTCTCAGCATTTCCCCTGTGGGAAACAGGCAAAGATTCCTGCACGTCAGGGAATACTTCAGTGTTCATTTCCAAAAATTAAAGATACATACTTGCTGTGGTCTGAATGCCTGTGTGCTGCTAAAATGCATAATGTTGAAATTATAACCCCCAAGATAACGATATTAGGAAGTAGGACATTTGTGAGGAGATTGGGTCATTGGGTGGAGCCCTCATGTATGGGATTAGTGCCCTTATAAAAGGGATCCCAAGAGATCCTTTGCCCCTCTCCCCAAGTGAGAATATGGTAAGAAGACAGCTTTCTATGAACCAGGAAGTGGGTTCTCACCAGATACTGAATCCACCAGCACATCTACTTCCAGCCTCCAGAACTGTGAGAAATAAATTTTCCTTGTTTATAAGCCACCCAGCCTGTATAATTCTGTTATTGCTGCCTGAATGGGCTAAGATAATACTCTTTTAAGACTACCCAAGGGGAATAAATGTATTGTCCTTTCCCAAAGGCTTCCTATAGTTTTTTTTTTAACTACAATATGAACAGATGGGAATTTGAACAATACTATCCTCCATGTGTAACCCACCAATGCCCACAAGGCACCTCCCTGGCAGCTGTCACCAAGAATTTGCCCATGTTTAAAGAAAGGCATCATAAAATGAATTTTTAAAAAAATAAAAAATAAATAAAAAGAAAGGCATCATATCATTAAAACTGTAGTTTGAGATTGTCATCATTTATGTTCAGTAATTCATCCATGATGTAGCTTTGAAATATTTTCAGAAATTAGCTTACTAGATTTTTAGTCCATCCTCAGGCTACTCTATTTACCCATTGTCCTATCTTTTTTATTTGATTCAATTCTCTATTTCCCTGGCTCTAACTGACCCCTGGTAACTATTTATGCATTAGAAATCAAAACCAGAAACCTCTTTCTGGGCACTAATAATTTAGAACCATATCTGAGAGTCAGCAAGTAGAGATGCTCAGTTCTACATTCAAAACACTTTTTATTCTTTATATGCCAGTTATTTTTATTGTACCTCTGGACAAACACTTCCATAAGAGATTCAGTGTTGATGATTAAAGAACTAATTCATTCTTCAAGCTACTTGAGTAAATTTTAATTAACATGGGTCTCAAGCAATTTAGAAGGCCCATAAAGAACATAACCCAAAGTTAATTTTCAAAAATGACTAACCACCGGGCTGAGTCCTAAGGTTTCGGAAGTGGACAATCTACATAGTGGGGTTATGCTTAATTTTTAGAGTCTTATTTATGTTTTTCTGTATTTTCCACATTTTCTACAATGAATGCACATTGCTTTTGAAAATAGAAAGAGCAGATCAAAAGTTAAAGTTAAATTTGAACCTGGAAAAACTGGATGAGAATTTATGGGAAGGACCAAATGAAAAGTTTAAAATTCATTGTATTTACTTTTAACTGAAATTATATTTCCTGTACTGTTCAGAGTATTTACCAACTTTTAGAAGAGATGGAGGAGGAGTATGATAAGTGAAGTGTGTTTAAATTTCAATATTACAATTCTAATATTCTGAAGTGGCATAGTTAATGGGACTTGGTCCAGCACTTATAAAACAATTCTTAACAACTATTGTTTGATAAGAATGAAAATATTAAAAATATAGGTTGAACCATATGGAATTGCACTTAAGCTTTTATGACCTAAGACAGGGTGATTTCATGTGGTTTGACCTACAACTTATTTTCCTAGATAATTTCCATTGGGTTGGTTTAAATATATTATTTTCTCTCAGCCACAAAAATTAAAAACCAATGCTTAGCCTTAGCCTATTCTCTCATATTCCAACATCTTACCAGAAATTACAAGAGCCAGTAATCACAGTTGGCTACATTTTAGAAGCAGTTTCTTAAAAATACCAACCCTGTTATCCTTTCCAGACCAACAAAATCAAAATCTCTGTGGACTGGGACTTGGGTAGAAGTTTTTTCTTTAATAACTTTATTGAGGTATAGTTGATAGACAACAAACTGTCCATTTTTATAGTGAACAATTGGAGAAGTTTGACAAATATGTTTCCTCATGGACCATTACCACAGTTAAGATAATGAACATGGTCACTTGGTTATCTATCCCCTCTGCTCCTCCCACCCTCTCTATACCCAAGGAACCACTGATCTTCTGTCACTATAGATTACTCTGCATTTTCAAAAAAAAAAAATTTTTTTTTTTTGGTTTTCTGGCTGAGAATCAAACCCAGGCTGCAGCATTGAGAGCACTGAAGCCTAGCCACTACACCACCAGGGAACCACCACCAGGGAACCCTAAAATGTTATATACATTGAATGATATGGTATGCATACATTTTTGTCTGACTTTTTTCGTTCATACTGTTGTATGTCTATAGTTCATTCCTTTTCATTGCTATGTAGTACTGCATTGCATGGATATATCACAATGTATTTATCTACTCACTTGCTGGATATTTGGGGTATTTCCACTGTTTGGCTATTACAAATAAAGCCTCCATGACCATTCATGTACAAGTCTTAGTGTGGACAAATGCTTTTATTTTTCTTGGATAAATACCTAGAAATTGAATGGCTGGATCATATAGTAGAAATATGTTTAACTTTTTAAGAAACTGTCAAGTTCCCTTTCCAAAGTGCTTGTTTCATTTTACACAATCATCAGCCATGTGTGAGAGTTCTAATTTTTCCACATCCCTGCCAACACTTAGTATATCAGTCTTTTTAATTTTATTCATTCTAGCAGATATATAGTGGTATTTCACTCTGGTTTTGACTTGCATTTCCCTAAAGACTCATGATGTTGAGCATCTTTTCATGTGCTCATTTGCTATTTGTAGATATTCTTTGATATAGTGACTATTCAAATCTTTGCACAGGTAGTCGTATTTTTAAAAAGCACCCCTCCCCCAAGATGATTCTAATGTGCAGCGATAGTTGAAAGCCACAAGGCTACCAAAACTCCACCAATGCTGTGACTCCCATGTCAGCTTCTTGTGCCCCCTACTGGTGGGGGTGGTGCCCGCCCAGATCCAGACTGATTGCAAGGGTGAATCCTCCTCATTCCAGAGTCCTGAGAACCCTTCAGGGGCTAATCTCAGCACTAATCTTTTGAGGGATTTAAGTGCAGAGAAGGAATTATCATCTTCTCCTCTTCTTTATGCCAGCTGTCCTATAACAATAATGAACTTCCTCATCAAGCTACTATTCCCGGGGAATCAATAGAAATTCTGAAGTTCAGAGGTGATTCCACTGAGATTTTTTTTAGGCAGCTCTAGGATGAGGATCCCAACTCCACAAGCCCTGTCCCCCAGATGAGTGTTTAGAGAGTGTGTACTTGGGGTAACCTTTGGACTTGAGTTCGTGATCAATCTGTGAAGAACACATTGAAGCAGGGCCAGTGAGGGGAGGGAAGAAGAGGGTGTTAGTTTCTCATGCTTTCCTCACTGGAAACGAGAACTGGACATACAGCTAAGCTGCCTGTTATGGGTTGAATTGCTCCTTACAAAAAGAAATACTGAAGTTCTAGCCCCCAGTACCTCAGAATGTGACCCTATTTGGAAATAGGTCATTGCAGGTATAAGTATTTAAGATGAGGTCTTACTGGAGTAAGGTAGGCCCCTGATCCAATGATGGATTTTCTTATAAAAGGGGAAAATCTGGACATTGAGACAAAAATTGAAAGGGGAAGACCATGTGACAACAAGGGCAGAGATTGGAGTGACACAACTGCAAGCCAAAGAATGCCAAGGAGTGCTGGTGACACCAGAAGCCAGAGGTAAGTATTGATTTTCCCTTACAAGTTTCAGAGAAAGTACAGCCATATTGACACCTTGATTTCAGACTTCCAGAACTGTGAGAGAATATTCCTGTTGTTCCGGGTCATCAGTTTGTGGTACTTTGCTACAGCAGCCCTAGGAGACCAGCTTACCGCTCTCATCCCTGATGACCCATCTCCTCCAGTCTTAGGTGTGGGCTTCCCGTTAATGAGATTCCCAAGTCCATGCAGGTGAGTGTATGGCCACTGGGAGTTTAGGGCAAAGTAGCTCCTTTCAGACATGTGTCCTTCATTTCTCTTATATTTATAACAGTATTATTGCTTTTAAAACTGGTTTAAATACACGGTAATGGTTTAAAACATCAACTATGATTTAAAACACTGCAAAGCAAACACCAAATGAGTGCAGTTCTACATTTGGTTAAATGACAAGCGCTGCCTTCTTACTCAAAAATAAACAGACTGCTTCTAAATATTACTAAAAGTAAGATTTAAAGAAAGAAAGCTCATGTTAGAATAAGAGAACATTTTTCAAGAGTTCCAACTTAACTGCAGGGCGATGTGTCCCAGACTGCAGAGAGCAGTATTTTGTAGAAAATGCAGAGGGAGGTAGGCTGGGACAGATCCAACTGCAGCAATAGGACAAGGAGCCAACAGCACATTTCCAGGCCTGAACAGTCTTCTACAAAATCTAGGCAATAATGGAAAGACCAGCAAAGTAAAATATGTATTAAGTTGTGTTCTAGAGTCCTAATAATGGACACTGAGCTAAAATTAGTGTGTGCCTGACCCAGTATCCTGATATCCAGGAGGGATAGCTTGATGTACCCTGTTACAACAGCCCTGGGAACTATTAGTAACATACATGGGGATAAATATCTATCTCAACTGTGGCAGAAAATGGAGGGGTCACACTAAGTACAACTAAAACCCTTGACTATTATATATAAAACAACATAAGAAAGATAAGAAAAGAGGGCAAACAAGCTAGTACAGCCACTTAAATATGCAACTATCACATGACCCAGCAACTGCACTCTTGGTCATTTATCCCAGAGATGTGAAAACTTATGTTCACGTAATAACCCGCATGTGAACGTTCATATTAGCTTTAGTCCTAATAGCCAAAAACTAGAAAGTATCCAGTCCTTCAATGAGTGAATAAACAAATATTATTCAGCAAGAAAAAGAAACAAACTATTGATATATGCAATGACCCAGATGAATCTCCAGAGAATTATACTGAGTGAAAAAAGTCAATCCCAAAGGTTACATACTGTCGATTCCATTTACGTAAGATTCTTTTTTAAAAGATTATTTTGTTAAAAAATGTTATTTTACAATTATTTCAATTACATTTAACATACAATATTATAATCATTTCAGGTATACAAGCTAGTGATGAATCATTTATATAACTTACAAAATCATCACATTGATAAATCTGGTACTCATCTGACAGCATCCACAGTTATCACGAGTATTAGTGACTGTATGTCCCATGCAGTACTTTACATCCCTGTGACCATGAATTTGTACTTCTTAATCTCTTCCCCTTTTTTCACCTACCCCTCCAACCCACCTCCCATCTGACAACCATCAAAATGCTCTCTATATCTATGAGTCTGTTTCTATTTGGTTTATTTGTTTATTTTGTTCTTTAGTTTCCACAAATAACTGAAATCATATAACATTTGTCTTTCCCTGTCTAGCTTACTACACTCAGCATGATAGCCTCTAGGTCCAACCAGGTTGTTGCAGATGGCAAGATTTCATTCTTTTTTTATGTTCCACCGTATATATGTACCACCCCTTCTTTTTTTTTTTTACATTCAATATTATTTTATATTAATTTTAAGTGTACAGCATAGTAATTAGACATTTATATAATTTAAGAAGTGATTCGCTCTTGAGCCATTTTCCTGCTCGAGCTTGCTCCTACCTCTTAGGAGTGTACTTTCCCTTAGCCATTCCAGGCCCTTAAGACACTCTCCTTGCTCGGGCCCACTCCTGCCTCTTTAGAGTGTACTTTCTTTCAATAAATTATCTCTTTGCTTCACCTCTAAAAAAAAAAAAGAAGAAGAAGAAGAAGAAGTGATCCCCCTGACTAGTCTAATGCCCACCTGGCATTATACATAATTATTACCATATTATTGACTATATTTTCTATGCTTTACTTTACATCCCCATGACTGTTTGGTAACTACCAATTTATACCTCTTAATCCCTTCACCTTTTCATCCTGCCCCCAACCCTCCCAACTATCACCTCAACAAATCTAGTATCCACCTGACACCATACATAGTTATTACAATATTATTGACTATATTCCTTATGCTGTACCCTACATCTCCATAACTACTTTGTAACAACCAATTTGTACTTCTTCACCCTTTCCCCTTTTTTCACCCACATTCCCAACCCCTTTCCCATCAGACAACCATCCAGATGTTTTCTGTAGCTGAATTTGCTTCTGTTTTGTTTATTTTGTTCTTTAGATTCCACATATGAGTGAAATCAAATTGCATCTGTCCTTCTCTGTCTGACACTCCACTCAGCACAGTACCCTCCATGTCTTTTGATTGGAGCTCATTTTACATCTGTATCCCTCCTACCAGTCTCAATGTGGTCTCTTTTTCTTTAGGTCCCTAGTTATAAAACTTCTGTTCAGCTTGACTTCAGATGGTTCTACAGATCAGTTGTTCTATAATGTAGTTGTAGTTTTAAAGTGTTCACAGAATGAAGCAGTAATTACCTACTCTACCATCTTGGATCTTCCTTGACTCCATTTGTATAACAGTATTGAAATGACAAAATCATAGCAATAAAGAACAGATCAATGGTTACCAGGGGTTAAAAATGGGGTGTAGGTGAGAAAGAGGTAGGTATGTCTATAAAAGAGCAACAGGGGAATACTTGTGGTGATGGAATGTTCTATATTTGACTGTATCATTGCCAATATATAAGTTGTAATATTGTACTGTAGCCTTGCAAAATGTTTCCATTAGGGGAAAGTAGGTAAAAAGTATAGGGATCTCTCTGTATTACAGTGGAGTCTCCATTAACCAGAACTCAAGCAACTGGCAAAACTTTTTTGCCAGTTGCTTGAGATTTCATTGGTTGCTTGAGATTGCCATTTGCTTGAGTTCTGGTTAACGGAGAGTCTGCTTAATTTATCCAGCATCTACCAATTCCCATGGGTGCCAGTTAACTGAGTCTACTATATTTCCTACAACTACTGTGCATCTACAATTATCTCAAAATAAAAAGTTTAAGAAAAAAATCATTGTGAGGAAGAAAACAATATATGTAAAATCCTCAGACAGTGCCTCAGTGTAGCAAGGTATTTTGGTGCTGAAAAAGTCATGGGTAAACCAGACAGTTAATCAACTCACCTCACAGGGCTGGCCAGTGTTGGCTAACTCAGCATCATCAAAAACATCAAAGACTCAGATGCCTTCAGGGTCCCAAGAAGGCTTCCCCAGGCCTAACTATCATGTAAAGATGGAATTATACCTGCTTACATCTTTGTAAAAGCTAGCAACTCATTCCTGGAAGACTTTCGCACAATTTAGCAAGTAGGATTGCAACACTGATACACAAAAATCATCAAGGGAAATGAGACCACAGTGCTTAGGTTTTATCAGACTGGACTAACTTCCAGACTTGAAAAGGGAGACAACCTTCACAAGTCATGTGCATAATCACATATATGGCAACCAGAAAGGAGGAAGAGATTGTTCTTGGGCAAATCTCCCTCCTTTCCCAGCACTCCCACAGCCTACCACCCAAGGCACTGGGCACCCTGTAGTGAACTCATCAGATTGACATAGGTCAAGGCCAGGAAACCTGCAAGTGCCCCATGCATATAAAGAATTAATACATATTCACTGAAGTGAATTAAGTAAACTTCAACATATTTCTTCTCCCTCCAAAATATCTAATTAAATCTATACCCATAAGCATATCATGATGGCCCACATTAGAAACTTAATCAGGCACCAAGCAAAGCTACAAATACTTCCTGCTCTACTGAGCACCCTTACATTAGATTCATTCCCTGGCCTTTTGAGTTGAAGGCAAACTGTGTTGCTGTTACACACTCTGTGCCTTTTTCTGAAGTATTTATTCATGATCAAAGCCTACATGCTGCATTCTTATTATTCATGTTTTCTAAGTGTTCTCAATGTCTCCTAGAGGGAGGATAACAAAACTTTGATGCTCAAATTTTTACTTAGTGATTCATGTTGCCTACTGAGTAAGCAAATGCTTTTCCTCCACAAATTTTGCATCATTTTTTCTCCCCAAGTAAGTTTAACTATGCCAAATATTATTTTGAATTTAATAGTATCATATCCCCTAAATAGACTCCAGGTTTCTCTTTCTCTCTCCCTCTCTTTCTTACTTGCCATTTAGTCAAGTATGAGAATTATTCAGACCCATAAAATTGTTATGTTCACAAACCAAACAGAGGTTCTAATCATCTCCTTAAGATTCTTTGTAAGATTTCCACACTTCCTGGGTTGGACTTTAATCCCTTGATCTCATTTTCAAAACCACCTGCTATTTTCCCCATACCTACCAAAGACTTATACAAATCTAGTCCTGGTTTTCCTGGCTATTTTCACTGTAACACAGAATATAAATATGAATGTTAGATATCAGTTCTCATCAATGCCTAAAGATATTACCTCTATCAGAAGAAAAAAATTGACATAAACAAGGTGAATCAAGGATCCAGAAAGGTTTATGTTCCTCTCATTTCCAAGATATAATTCCATAATTGTCTTCTAGGTTAATTTTTAATGTATCTTCAGCAGAAGTTCTACTTGAATAAAATTTTAAGGATTGGACCTAACTATTATACAAAAACATCTGATAACAAAAGTTAGCTCTGGGCTAATTTGCAGAGTTTATAGAACTGATTGTCATCCAAAGTTGCTCACATAGAGGACATTTCAAAACACAGTCATTCTAGAGACAGTAGATGGCATCCCACGTAAATATTAAAGTAAACTAGAAAGCAACATCCCAAAATGACAGGTGGTCCTAAGTTTTGGGTATAGTGTATGATTCAACACACTGAAATTTCTCTTGCTCAAAGCTAACCTAATATTTTCCATTTACTTAAGTTCCTAATATTCTATAGCACTACTGTCTGTATGGTAGACAATAGCCAGATGTGCTTATTTAAATTTAAGTTAAATAATATTTAAAACTCAGCCCCTCAGTTGCACTAGGCAAATTTCCTGTGCTCAATAAACACATGTTGCTAGGGGTATCATATTAGATAGCACAGATGGAGAACATTTACATCACTGCAGAAAGTTCTAGTAGACAGCACTGTTGAAGGCTGTTTCCATACATATGATACAACTGAAGGGGATCAGAATATGCCATCCCAAAATATGTATACTTTTGCATAAAGATTTTTTTTTGTGCTGAAGGCAATTAAGAAGCAGCAGACACAGGAATAGCTCTCTGTCCTTCCCCCGTCTAAAAGTAGAAGCAAATTTCCTTTACGAAGGTGTCCCCCTCTCTCATACCAGGAAGGGAAGGACAATCTTTATCACCAGAGATGGAGATGATGCCAAGACACATCTGCATTAACTAAACTTTACTGAATAACCCTTAGCTTCCATTAATTTCCTCATACACATACCTTCCTACAATTTACCACCCCTAGAATCCCAATTTGCCTTTATCACTTGTTCACAAATTGTTGCCTTTGTTAAAATGATCTATGAGCCCACAAAGTGTACTACTTCTTTGGGTCTTTATTTTCTATAAAAGCCTTCATTTTTGGAAAAAATTTTAAAAACAAATTAAAATATTGGCTCTTGAGCCATTTTTCTGCTCAAGCCCACCCCTACCTCTTTGAAGTATACTTTCTTTTAATTAAACTATCTCTTTGTTTCACCTCTAAAAAAAAAAGAAAAAATTAAAATATTAACAAAGATAATTTGTATGTCTTTTCTCCTGTTACTCTGTCTTTTGTTCATCTAACTCATAGGCCCCTACCCTAAGAAGGCAGAGGAAAAGATTTTTTCCTGTCTTACACAATCCACCAAGAATAACTAAGAAATAAGGACTAATACAGCCAAGAGGTTGAACTTCTGATGTTGATGGAGCATGTGTTTTAGGTATAGAAGATATCCATGGAATGAAGTTATCTGGCTTTCAATGAGGTGATATCACCTGGCCACCCTTCCAGGTTTTTTTTTTCTTATTTTAGAGAAAAACTTCAATTTCAAAAATATCTAAGGGGGAGGTATTTGTGTTAATATCATTTGGGACCTACTGTATATAAATTCTAGATAATTGACAACACTCAAGCACATTACTGTTCTCTTAGAAGACTTTAAAACAAGATATAAAAATCACAAACTAAATAAAAGGTAAAATATAAGCAAATGTATTACTAGATCAAATACACATTTCTAGAGCTAACAGAAACATTAATCTAATGCAAATATTTGAATATTTGGTGATGAAAACTCTACAATCCAAATTCTCAAATCTATTGCTGGGGAGTTACAATTCTCATATCCAGATTCAACCCTGTGTTTTCCCTTCCATGATTATATAAAAGATTTCAATAATATAAAAGGTTTTTATTGAAAATGTGGGCCTACTAAAGTCTTTGAGACTAGAGGTATCAAGAATAGGCTATCACTTCCTTTATTGGGGGCTGATATGTAACATAGAAGAGCACGCACATGCACACACACACACACACACACACACACACACACACAGCTAGATATTTTCCTTCCTCTCAGTCTAATTTCCTGAATAGGGATCAATAAGTGAATTCTGTAATCTTAGATTCCATTCCGTGTGGCTTCTTTTAGCAAATACAGGGAGAAAGGATGGAGAAATATGTTCTTGAGTTTCATATAGAAGAAAGTGAGTAAGAATACTCTCACTACCTGCAAATGTAACAAATAGAAGTACTTTAATTATTTGAAATCCTGATAAAGATTTTGTTCCCTGGCCCATCAAACTAACATGAGAAGAGGTTGTGGTAAAATCACAGGGTGAAGTTCAACATTCATCAATGGCTTCTCCCACAGTCATCACTGCAACCTCCTGCTGATTCTGCAAACTGATTGAGAAGACAAGTGTTCTGCCCATAGTCAAGCAGATCAATAACAGCATCAACATTTTAAAAGATTATTTTATTTGTGTTTTTAAGAAAGATGCTGAATCACAGCAATCACTTAGAAAATAGACTACTTCATTTTTATGCATAATAATAGGTACCTTTGTGCTTCTGCATTTCAAATATGCCTGCAGAGAAACTAAATCTACATGAGCTTGACTGGTTTTTTTTTTTCTAGTCTAAAAATAAAAATTTGCTGATCCTGAAAATAAATTTCATTTTTTCCTCTGGCTATATCCTTTAATCATATTCCTCTTCATTGCAAAGCTAAAATAATAGGTAAGATGTCACAAGGAACAGTTCTCAAACTTAAGCACCCACTTACTAGTGGGCATGATAAACAGCTGCTATCACTGAGGTAATTAAATTAATAGGAATGTAGATTAGCTGTCAGTGTTTTGTGACTTCTTGTCCTTTCAAGCTTAATTGAAAAGTTAATGGATCGTTCCAGTTTTGTTTTTCAGATGTCATGGGTAAATACTAAAAAGCATATTTACAGGTCTTCTGTAATGCTTTCTAATGTACTATTTCACCTTCAGAATAGTAAAAGATTTGGGTTCCAATGACCTTTCTTGGATCTATTTCTTAGCCTGGTTTGATGAGAACAGCACCTTGCAATGCCAAGAGCACCTGGTGGTAAAGGTCATCTCTCAACATTGCTAGACAGATGGACCAACTGTGTTTTCTTTCAAAGGTGATGTAAAGGAAAGGAAATGGGTGCTTACATTTCATACTGGTTACCTTTCCTTTCCTGTTGTTTTAATTTTGGAAGACAAATCATACTAATACGGTGAAGCAGGCCACTGTCCAATGAGCTCCATATACTCTCTTCCTTCTTTCCACCAGAGTACTACAAAGTAGACAGTGCCAACTCCTATGCTTCACAATTTCATGGCTGAGTAGGGTTCAGAGTTTGATTTGTACTTTTCTTAGTTTACACCTATTTTCACCCTCCCCAAAAGCTGAGAGGAGGGGCACACAAGAAGGAAATAAAGTTCTTCATTCTATGGGAAGGCAGATTCACAATATCACAAGAATTAGAATCGGCTCCAAAGCTGGGGGCCCTAGATGACCCATGGAAATGGAAACATTTAATGCTCCTCCCGTGGTGCCTGTGAGACACCTGTGAATATAACTAGCATATTTTTCTACATTTTCTATTAGTGTGTATCCATTTTATGTAATAAACATGTTTAGAAGTTAGTACTCTTTATTTATCGTCCAACCTACAAAAAATAACTTCATGTAACTCACTAGCTAACGCTATTTTTGCCGGAGTCTCTCAGATACCACACGAGTAGCAGTATTACAAAAATTCACGTGGGTAACGGAGGGTTAAATATGTTTGTATTTAAAATATTAAAAAGGGTAATGTAATAAAATTAAATAAATGAATAAAATTAAAATCAATGAAATCATATAGGTAATAAATAACCTAGTGACAAATAAATAAATAAATCTGAATAAATAAAAATTCATGAAATTTTACTGAATAAATAAAAATTCAGTTCATACTAGTAATAAATAAACAACCTGGTGGATACAACCTTAACCAAGTGACTGAAGTTAACGAAGTTAATGGCACCAAAAAATGGGGCAAACTGATATTGCTTATATAGAAGAGCACAAGTAATTTCAATACTATCTGCGAGAATAAGCGAATTAAACATGGTCATAGGATATAATGTCAATATATAAAAATCAATTGTATTTCCATATGAGTAATCATCAATTGAAAATAAAAAAATTATAAATAACATTTATAGTAGCATCAGAAACATGATTTGAGTGTGTTGACAGAAATGTTCTAAATAGTGAAAGTGGTGGTGATTACATGATTATTTACATTTGTTAAAATTCATAGAATTGTACCCTTAACATTAATTTTATTGTTATGTAAATTATACCTCAATAATGAGAGAGAACACTTAACTATGTGCCATGTTCTGGATGCTGAGGATGTAGTACAGAACAAAATGCATCTTTCCCATTGGAGCTAATTTTCTAGTCACGATGTAAGTAGCTGAAATAGTAAAATACACTGCTGTCATTTGGGCAGCTTTTTGCCTCAAGCATTTTGTTATAGCGTCCCTTGCCCAAAAACAGAACGATGAGAACAACCCAGGTCCTAACTCTTAAAGACTCATCTGGATTCCGTCATCTGCCTTCCAGCGAAACTACAGTGGACAAACTGGGTCCCGGACCGGGTTGGCCATCGAGCTTGTCAATCACTTGCGAGCGTAAATAGTTAGTGAAGATCAGTCTGGGGATGAAACGAGGCCGAATCCCAAAAACTGTGAGTTGGAAACCCGGTTCCGGTGGCGGCGCTGAGGCTGACGGGAGCCCGGAAATCCGCTCGACGGGTTTGGCTCCGGCGGGGGCTTCCGGGAGCCCGGAAATCCGCTCGACGGGTTTGGCTCCGGCGGGGGCTTCCGGGAGCCCGGAAATCCGCTGATGGATCTGGGTCCAGGTCGAGTAGCTGCTGGGGCTTGCTGGCGAGGTAAGAGCAACACCGGCCCTCCTGGACATGGCCACTCGAACGGGCGTCGGGGCTGCGGTTGCTAGCGCAGCCGTTGTTGCACTGCTCTCGGCCGCGCTTGCGCTCTACGGGCCGCCGCTAGATGCAGGTATCCGCCACCTGGCCGTTTGTCCCAGCGGGAGGCGCCGCGATTGAGCTGGGGGTCCGCGGGGAGCCGTGTGGTTTGCCCTGCTGGGGGTCCGCGGGGAGCCGTGTGGTTTGCCCTGCGTGAGCGCAGCGACGGCGTCGTGTCCTTGCGGGGTGGTGTGGGGGTGGTCGGGGTTTCAGGCCATGAACTTTGCTACCCAGCGGGGACGACGTGAGCTGGGCGGCACTGGTCGGGAGCTTTCTGAACACCCTGGAGGCGGTAGTGGAGAGAATAACTGTTAAGGAGTTTTGACTTTTTGTTTTTAGGCATGATAGGTCCAGAGGCTTTGAGGAGTATCGAGGGGTTCCTCAGCTTCTACACCTCACTTGAATCACACCAGCAGAGGGGCTCTGGGCATTGTTTTATTCTGAGACTTTTTATTGATAGCTGTTTGTCTTAAATTCACACACTGTGATTAGTTAGCAAGATTTCTCTCCCGAGTTTGCTTGAGATTTCATTATTAGAGTGAGTTACTGAACTTGTACCAAAAAAACAGGTGCTCTAGATCACTGACTTTCCATCCTTTAAGGTGTATCTCAGTTAACTTAAAGATTGCTTTCAGGTGCTCTAAATTAGTTATGGTGTACACTAATTTAAAGCATGTTTGGCAGAAACATTGGTATCTCAGAAAGTTGACAGTGGCAAGAAATTCTAGAAAACAGCCTAGACTTAAGGAATCTATGTAATCGTCTAGTCCTCAGCCACATTTCCTAAAAGCAAATAAAAACCAGACCAGTTTGACCTGTTCCAGACTCAGAATTGTCCTGAAGACAAAGTTACTTAATAGGATAAATTTGAAGTTCTCTTTTGTCCCAGCCTTTTTAATCTTTCAGAATTTTGATCTTTATGTTTAAAGATTTCTGTGGTTAAAACCAAATGGTGTATGTGAATAAGCTAGCTGAAACAGATTTATCGTGAAGTGTAGGGAAATTTAATCGACCTTTCTTTGGCTCTTTTGCTAACAGGTGTTCATCTTAGGTGAATGGGACAGCATGTTGGTGAGCAGTGTGTATTAATATTTTATTTTGCTTTCGTGCAATCCAGTTAAAAGTGAAAATGCTGTACTTCTCAATCGTGATTGTTTTACCCCTTCCCAAAATGTGTCAAGGTATTTGAGAATGATTAGACTTATCTTTTGGTTGATGGGGTGAATATTTGTTTAAAGAAAAATTATTTCTTTTGCCCTAAGATAACAGCATTTTGGTAAAATGGTGTCTTCTGTCCTGGCTTATTCATTACTAGCTGAGGCATCTTAACAGGTCTGTCCCTCTGGGCCTGTTTCTTATTTGTAAAAGATGGATAAACTGGCTTCTAATGAGAGTGAGTCAAGATCCCTTTAATTCATCAAACATTTATTGAGTGTCTTATTCTGTGCCATACTCTGAGGCAGTTGATGGTGGGAAGATCCAACATGAAAACATGTAGACCCTCCCTTTAGGCTACCACATTCTGTGTAGGCAGAAGATGCAGTGGTCTTACAGATATTTTGTGTGAGGCTAAGTGCTTAGTATATAGTCATGGTATCTAATAAACCCCAAACATAGTAAGGAACCCAGAACAACCTTTCAGTGACTGGTAAGTTTGGATTCTACCTTTACAATTTCTAGAGACTTTAAAAAGCAGCTGTATTTATTGTCTGGGGAATTTGATGGAGCGACCATTCTCTGATACCCTTGTATTGACCAGTCATGTTGTTAAGCTCGATATGTTCAAACTTGAATCAAAAACATAGCAAGCAGTTTCATGATTGCATAGATTACTCATTGGCAGTCAGCAATGCCTTCATTAAATCCGATTATAATAGCTCTAGTTCCTTTCACGCAGCCTGTCATAGAGCGCTGGGAAAGCATTTCGCAATAACTACATGGTAAAGAGACAGTGTGCAGTCTGGGAATTTGAGGTGTGGACCGACGTTTGGAAAGTTGAGAATTTGCGGGGAGGAGGAGGAGTGAGAGTGGAGTTGCCCGGCTAGCTCATTGCCTCTGTGGCCAGTACTGCAGATATGTCACTGGAGCAGAATGTGGCTTAATGAGGAAGGACATCAGGAGCAGGAGAATCAGTCAGTTGTACTGGTTGTTGCTCAAGCCTAGTTATACCTTTTCCTGACGAAGGGTTTACAGTGCTTCTGTTTTGAGTTTTAATCCTGTGTCAGTTTGGAAGAAGGCGAAAGGTGTTTGGGTTGACAGTAATTAATATTCTCTTTACATTTTAGAGTCTAAGTACCTAATATATCAGCTAGGGAGGTATTTACATCTATTCATTAAAGAAAATTACTGGAATACTTGTGTTGAACAAAAAGTAAAACTGTTAGAGTGTTATTAAAGGTAAAGCTGTTTTACTATATGGAGCTGAGCCAGTTTCTGACCTTCGCTTGAACTTGTGACCCATGTCTAGTTTTTCTCAGCCGCTAAGATAACTGGAAGGATAAAAATATTGGGTGCCTTGTTTTCAAGTAAGACCAATTAAAATTTGTTGTTTAGATAATTCAAAATGCCTTTGAACCCAATGTAAGATATGTACTATATTTAGAATGCCATCTCTAGATTATTTAATTAGAATCAAATTGAGTATTAGAAATATGACTGGAAAATTAAATTGGGAATAATAGGAGTCTGTCAGACTTGAATATGACAGTGGAAAGTAGCAAATGGGAAGTTGCTTTTCCATTTTGAGAGAAGAGACCTAATAACCTTAAAGGAAGATTGAAATAAAGTATTTGTAGTTTATTGATTAGCAATGCATTAAAAATAACTTAAAGATTCAGTAGATTTCCAAAATGTCTGCTACATTTCAAAAACAAATTTGATATATACAACATGTGTTAGTATTGTGTTGTAATTTCTGAACCTTATTTGCTTATAGAAATAGAATAAAATAAACCATTGGATAAAAATCTGTAGCATTTATGTTAACTTGAGGAAGTATTTTGGCTAATGGGCAATTTTATTTAAGTTTCTGTTCTTTAAATGTACTAATAGATATTTGCCATTCTGAATGATTTTATGTTCCTGTTTTTCAGTTTTAAAAAGAACATTTTCGCTGCATAAAGCACACTCGATAAAGGATATGGAAAATACTTTTCAGTTGGTCAGAAATATTATACCTCCTCTAACTCCCAAGAAGCACAAAGGGCAAGATGGAAGAATAGGCATAGTTGGAGGCTGCCAAGAGTAAGTGACTTGGAAACTACTGGTATTTAAACCAGGGATGTCCACCATTTGGCTTCCCTGGACCACATTGGAAGAAAATGTGGCCACCCATAAAATACACTAACACTAATATAGCTGATGAGCTTAAAAAAAAAAAAAAAAAAAGTCGATGCATAATTTTTTTAATGTTTTAAGAAATTTTACAAATTTGTTTTGGGCTTCATTCAAAGCTTTCCTGGGCTGTATGCAGCCCACAGGCCATAGTTTGGACAAACTCCTTTGCTTTTGTTCATCAGTGAGCTCCTTTGGGATTATTTTTGTACACACTTTGCTCATGCCAAGATTTTCAGTTAAGATTTTCCTAACTGTTTTTCTGTTAATGTTTATGTGGTCTGCTATGATTCTCACAGTCAGCCGATGATTTTGATGCACAACTTGAAAATTTTTTGCAATGTTTTTGGCAGTTCTGTTCGTTACTGGCTGCCCTGACCTCTCTTCATCAGTGATGCTTTCTCTCACCTCAGAAAAACGTTTAATCCATTTGTACACTGCTGTTTTCTTCATGGTATTATCTCCATAAACTTGGACTAACATCCTTGATTTCACTTACACTCTTGCCAAGTTTCACAAGAAATTTAATGTTTGTTCATTGCTCTGTTTCAAGCTCCATCAATCTTGGGATGGCACATAAAAACATGCAGCAGCAATAATGAACACCACTCAGCAAGACCCCACCACACATCAGCACAAACACATCAGCTGTGAGACACAGGGTGCCCACGTAAGCACACAGTGGCAAGTTTGTGAACTTAATTGTCAGACCTTGTAAATAATATGTAACTAGATGTTATTTCTTTACCCTGAATGACACAGCTCTTTTTTAATAAGGGAAGTAAACCTGTTTACATTTAGAGTTTACCTGATACACCTGAGATTTATGTTTACTCTTTATTTTACTTTGCGTTTCCATGTTGATTCATGTAGACGGATTCTTTATATGTGGGTAAGTTGGATACATGGTATTCATTGCGTAAGTGGGTCATAATTTATTTAACCCAATTCCCTATTGATAGGTAATTAGTTAACTCTTGTTTTTTTGTTTGTTTGTTTTTTCAATTCACAACATGCCTCTAGACACTCTAGACATCCCTTTACATACATCTCCTGTGCACTCATATGGTTATTTCTGAGGAATCATTTCCTAGAAGAATTTTCCCTGGAGCAGAATACATAGACATTTTAAATGTTGATGAACATTGCCAATTTTTCTTCCCCCCAAACTGCACAAGTGCTGCCACCAACAAGCACTTGTTTCCCTCACACCCTATTGGTATTCCCAGCCTTTGCTCATCAAGTAGGCAGGCTATATTTTGTTATTTTAGTGTATTTCTTTTGTTAGTGAGCTTGTGTACATTGTGTGTGTGTGTCTGTCTGGCACATGTGCTGTCCTTTGGTGTTTCTGGTATGTTGGTGGCCCTGCTCCTAGGAGAGTGTTGCATGTGTAGAGTGCACCGCACATTTTTCCCCAGTTTGTTTTTCCTGGGGTAGCAAGACTCACTGCTTGTAATTGACATAAAAGTTACAGTCCCCATCTGCTGCCAAGTTCAAGGGCTTTCTTTTCTGTGCTTGAAAAGATCTTAAAAGTGAAGTTACAGTCATTTCAGAACAGTAGAATAGAAGCCAGGGGGAAGTGTGAGAGTCTCTTCTTATTTGGCCTGGGTGCCCTTTGGGGCTCCACATCAAGATGACCATTGCTTCTGCTTACTGTGGTCCTGCCCCTCAGGTGCTGTCCATTGTGGGTTGTTCTGGCCTCTGATCACCTCAATCAAGCACACTGTCCCTGTCGATACCTTCAATAAACTCTCACCACCTTAAACCTTTGGTTTTTGGGTTTTTCTCCATAATAGAAGTCCCCATCTATTTTCCTTGCTAACAAAACCCCAGTTTTGTTCAGATGGTATATTTTCTCTTACTTGCAGCTGTGTGTGTGCCTTTCTGCTAAATAACGTTCGTTTTATGTCTATGTCTATCTTAATCTGAGAGATGTGTCAACTGTATAATATTAAGTCATCTCATCAAGTGTACATCTAATATATTCTTTAATACATTTTTAAAATTTCCTCCCAGAGTCATCATGTGTTTTATAAAGTTAATTCCAGATGTTTCATAGTTTTTGTTAATATTGTAGATGCTATTATACAGGGTCTGGAACAAATAATGCCCCTTTTTTATGAGCTGATAATCTGTACCAAAATTATATTGTTATGTAATTCTATAACATAACAATATCATAACCACATTAATGTAACTACTTAAAAAGGGGCATTACTTCTGCTGCACCCTGTATTTTCTAAACTTATTCCTAGCATAGAAAAATGCTGTTACTTTTTTCTTTTTTAGTTGATAGGAATCTGGCAACCTTGCTGAATTATATTTACTAGGAGATTAATTGCTTAACAGCTTTATTGAAGTCTAGTAGATATACAATAAGTTGTACATATTTTAAAATGTATGATTTGATATGTTTGATACATACATGAATTCCTATAACTATCACCTTAACCCTGCAGTTTGAATATACTCAGTACAGGGAAACTGCAGTCACAGTGAGCCAAATTTGCCTCTCCTGACATAATGAAAAGGTCTTGGGTAAAAAACTGACTTTTCTGGTTCTGATCCATGTTTATTGAACACTTACTGTGCACGTACTAGAAGGTGGGCCCTGTACTGGGTGCATTATCTCTGTATAGTTTATTGATAAATCCGGTGTGCTTGCCTCATTCTCAGAAGTTTTTTACTGTCAATATCTTCTTTTTAGGTACACGGGAGCCCCCTATTTTGCAGCAATTTCAGCTCTCAAAGTGGTATGTTTACTTATAGCTTCTTTTTTAGGATTTTTCTAGTAAAGATTTGGATTATTTAAATATGATTAAAGCACCTGCTTTCTGATAGACATTAAATAACCCCTTCAGGTAATCATGGCTGAGAGAAACACCTTTAAATGTATCCTGACCTCTTGTGCAGTAACCAAATAACTTGAATTAAAACTTTTTTTTTTTTTTTTTAACTAAAGTTTTATTGGAATTGTACGTCACCAAAATGACCCTGTGATGCCTGTTCAGTCCTACCTTAAGCAGTTGACATCTTTAATCCTGGCAGTTGACGGGGCCATTTGATCAAGTCCTAACCACCCATTCAGCACAGAAATATGCAGTGTGTTCAGCCCTGTGGCTACATTGCATCCTGTGAACCTCAGAGGCGAGGCATCCTGACTGAGCTGGTCTGGGTTGACCTGCCTCTTAGGTGGCAGCAAAAGTCTGCCTTTATTTCCAGGCCTTTTCTTAGGTCACATCTTTTCCTCCTAAACTTTTTAGCTGTAGTTTAACTACTGCTGTTGTATATTTTAAGGATAGTGCTATGTAATTTGAATGGTCGAACATGATGTGTTCTGTAGTGAGTGGCTCTTGCCGAAACCACTTTGGATGTCTTATGAATGAGTCCCACATTAAGTCGGCCTCTTGTACTCATTTTTCAGGGTGCAGATTTATCCCATGTGTTCTGTACCCGAGAGGCCGCACCTGTGATCAAGTCGTATAGCCCAGAGCTGATTGTTCACCCGGTTCTGTGAGTGGGGCTGCATGGGGTTCTTTACTTGCAGCAGCTGTCCTCAGTCATGTGGTATCTTTACATCGACTCTAAGAGCCTCTGTTAAGGAGCTGCTGTACTGGGAGGTGGTAGATGGTTTCAGAAGAAATGAGAAAACTATAATGAATCTGTTGTGTGTGGTCAGAAGACGACAGATAGCCATGTGTGACAGTGTGGAGATGAGATCTGAGCAGCAGGGTGACATGCCCAGGACTAGCCCTTATGGCCTGGCTGAAGTGGCTGGGGGTTCCCAGGTCCAGGAGAGAGGTCTGTGGGCCTGCCTGTGAACAATGTGCTTATGGCAGGAATGAGGGGCCTCTCAGGCGGTAACAAAACTGTTCACTCATTCAGCAAATGCTTCCAGGCCAGACCTTGTCCTGGGCTGCACAGAGACAGCATCGAACTGAACAGACAGAAACACCTGCTCTGTGCAACTTCCTTTCTAGGACAGCCTTGTGCCCTAGAACTATTCTCTGAGGATGAAAATGTTCTCCCATGGTGCTGTCCAGCACTGTGGCTACTGAGCACTTACAATAGTCAGTGGGACTCAGGAACTGAATGAAATTTTACTTTAATTTTAATTAAATTTAAAAGCCATGTGTGGCTAGTGTCTATCATATTGGGCCATCCAGCTCTGGAGGCAGACAAACTAGTAAGATTGCATTGTGTCAGAGGGTGATAAGGACCATGAGGAGAATGGGAGCAGAGAAAGGGACAGGGAATATGGGATTCAAAGAAAAAAAGAGGGTCACAAATGCCACCCAGGGTTTGGGCTGAGCAAGTTGTCATTTAATGATGGAGGGAAACTGGGGGAGCAGGTTTGGGTGGAGGTGATGATCAGTAGTTGGGTTTTGGACATGTTTTTACTTGCTTGTTAGACATCCAAGCAGACATGGCTGACTGGTAAGCATTAGATAGGCGGCAGTTAGGGAAGGTGTAAATCTGGGGGTTGTTAATGTGTGGACAGTGTTTAAAGCCAAGGGACAAGGGTGAGGCCACACCTGCGTGAAGGCAGGAGTATTCTTTTGGGAGCAGATGGGTAGGGAGGTGGAAGAGGCCAGGAGGGGTGTCCTGGAGTCGAGTGAAGAATTGCTGGCAGATTGTTCTAGAAGGGGTATGTCCCTGTGGTCGGAAATAAGGACCAAGAATGGAGGGGGGGGTTGGATCTCACAGTATGGGGTTGTTTGTGATCCGAACAAGGGCAGCTTGTGGGGACAAAGTGGGTGAAGCCTTAGAGAGCATTCATAGATCTAAGGAATAGATAATCAACAGGAAGGTGGTGTGAATAAACAACATGTTTAAAATTCTGTGTTTTTTTTTGTTTTTTGTTTTTAAGAAAAATGTGTTGTACAGGGTCAAACAATAATTTTGCGGAATCATCCTAGAAAAAGTGCTACATACCTCATTGCTGAATATCACTAAATTCACGTTCAAAGTACTTTCTTTAGGAAGCTATGCACCGATGCCAGCGCCTCGTCCACGCTTCAAAGAATTTTAGAACTTTGAAGGTGAACTCAGTGATTATTCAGCAATGAAGTATGTAGCACTTTTTCTAGTATGAGTTCGTGAAATTAATTGTTCAACCTCATATGTTTATAGCTACATACACTGCATTATTGACTCTGTTTCTGGATGAGAAGGAAGTTCCATTTGATTCAGCTTTGATGAGACCCAAGTCTTCTGCTTACCTTTGCAGATTTTACAGAACCTGCATTGGGCCACATGAGTAAATCGCCAAAGCCCCTGCCAGGGCCTTGAAGGGGCACACCAAGTGAGAGGTTCTGATGCCTGAGTTTTGGCCCAGTGAATATGCCTCGGCTTCTCTCGACCATCCCCTCACTGGTACTCTGTTCAGCCAGACTAAGCTTTGCCATTGCCCATCAGTGAGCACTTTATTTCCTGCCCATGCTATTCCCTCCTTGACCTTGTCTGCTTATTCCCAGAGAGTATGGTTTCCCCTTCAAGCCTCTGAAGTAGAGGAGGTCTTTTTTTTTTGTACCCCTGTACCTCTGGGTCTAGAGGTGGGATATGTATCCTACTTGTTTCTCATCACTCCTGCCAAACCATGGTCTCTCTCCTATTCTTAAAACCTCCAGTTCCTTCTGCTGTCAGACGGCTCCCCACTGCCCTTCTGCATGGCAGCTATTCAGATCCCTGGACCATTCTTTGAATATTTGATGTCTGACCCAATGTCTCTTTACCATTGCTGTCATTATTAACTATTTCTAATGTGTGTGACTGCTTTACTGAGATATAACTATAAAATTCATTTTAATTTTATGACGACTTTTAGTATATTTACCAAGTTGTTACCATCACCACAGTTTAATTTTAGAATACTTCTACCACTCTAAAGAAAACTCCTGCCCATTCCCACCCCTCAAGTTCAAGACTACTTTTGATCTTTCAGTTTCTATACATTTGCCTTTTCTGAACATTTCTTATAAATGAAATTATATAATACATGGTCTTTTGTGTCTGCTTTCTTTCACTTAGCATAATATTTTTGAGCTCAATTCACGTTGTAGCATATGTCCATACTCCATTCCTCATTTTTAAAAAATTAATGTATAACTTCATTCATTTTTCCCATCTCCCCTTCCACCATGTCTGGCAACCACCATTCTTTTCTCTGTATTTATGAGCTTTCTTTTGTTTGTTTGGTTTTGTTCCCACATATAAGAGATCATAGATATTTGTCTTTCTCTGTCTGACTTATTTCACTTAGCATAATGTCCTGGAGGGCATTTATTAATAAATATTGACAGCTTGATGTGTTTTGGGGCTTTAAAAGATTAACCTGTCTATGGAGAAGATTAAGGAAATGTGCAGGCTGAGGGGTCGTATCTGGGATCCTAGAACAGGAAAAGGACATTGGGGGGAAAACTGGGAAAATTTCAAAAAATAAATGGTTTCATTAATAAATAAATAAAATTTTAAGTAAACTGTTCTGCCCTTCTCTTCCTTATTTAGTGACAGCCCTAATGCTGTTCATGAAGTGGAACAGTGGTTACCCCGACTGCATGCCCTGGTTGTAGGACCTGGCTTAGGTAGAGATGAAGTCCTTCTTGAGAATGCCAAGGTAATGTATAGAATTACTAAGCAGACCTCTCCCAATAGACCCAATGCTTAGATCTCAGGAAGTCGGAACCGAAACCTTTTTCTTGAATTTCTGTTGTTGAGTGTTCTGTGTGTCTTCATGGAATAATTAAGATGGATAAAATTTGGTTTGGGGGATAGAGGAGGAACTTGGCACAAAGTTGGTGATGAACTTAAAACTGGGCCAAAGGAATCTCTCTTTTTTTAACTCTGGAGGCACTGGCTTTTTTATACTATAGCAGGAGAAAGTCAGTGTGGAATTGCTCATGTGTTTCATGATGTCAACCCTGATGTTTGTGTATTACACTCCATGTTTTGGAAAGTCCCAGCATCCAGACTGAGTAGTGTTAGCAGCCAACATCGTTTGGGGTCAGGCTCAAGTTCACCTCCCAGCATCATCTTCCTGCTGGGGACCATGGCAGCTTGCTCAGCCTCCCAGGCCTTGTGCTTTCCCTGTAAAGGAGTGATTGCAGCCTGAGGGGTTACTGAGAGCCACATTTTATAAAATATTTTACACAGTGCCCAGTGAGGTACAGTACACGATACAGCAGGGACAGTCAAAGTCACTGTCACAGGTGACCCAGCTGGGAGAGGATGTTTCTGAGAGTTACTCTAACAACTCCTTTTGCTGTAAGTTGTACATTTAGATAAAAACTCAAAAGGTACTCTGGTCTAGCTTTGCGTTGTCATCTGGGTCCTCTTGAAAGCTCTGTTAGTCTGATTTCTTAACCTGGAGTGTTTCCAACCTTCTTGATGTTCTTGTTGGGTCTAGAAAACCCTGGCTTTTGAGCCGCATAAGCCAGTTGGTGTCAGCTTTGACCTGTGTTCTGTTCCCTGCTGTCCTTCTCAGACAAAACCAGCACACGCACAGCCCAGCCATGTGTTCGGTGGTGTGGAGTGAGTGCAAGACCTTAGTTCACCCTCACATGCCTATATGTGTTCCTTTACTTTTTCATGATCATTCATGCTATTATTTCTTACTGAAACTTCATTCTATGCCTGCCTTAATCTAAAAAGATAAAAATAATTTTTGTCCTCAAAAATTTCAAATAGAAATAAATACCAGCCAGAATTAGGGAAAATAAAGAAGTCAGACTGCATGCCAGCCCCATGTTCTGTGTGTGCTCTCTGCCGGGTATCTCTAACAGGATGTCACCGGGGGCTCTTTCTCACTTCCCCCGGCCCTTCTCAGTGCTCCTGTGTCACCTGCCCAGCCCCGGAGGAGGCAGTGTGGTGAGCCTTGTGTAAGATGGTGCTGTAGCCTCCGGGCCAAGAGTGTCTCCAAATCAGGGCATGTGCCTGTTGCTCTCAGATGTTGCGTGGTCATGTGCCCACTAAAGGATTTGAGGTGATAGTAAACATGCTTTACTATCCTTATTAACCAAGAGGTGCTCTTTTTGCTCAGCTTTTGCCTTTTGAATTAAATTAACAACAGCTGGAGTGAAAGGACGGTGTAGGGAGCTGTGTATGTTTGTTGTACTTTCTTAGCAACATGACTGGTAAAGAACATTTATAAAATGAAATGCATTTGCTTTACCAGAATTTACTGAGAACATGGATTTTAAGGATAACTTCCATGATGGATCTTCCAGGTCTAGCCTTTTAGGTGAAAGTTAGGATTTGAAATTTCACTGTCTTCAAACTTACAGATAATCATTGAGGAGAAACATAGCCATGCCAAGTGACAGGTGACTGGGGTGAATGGAGTTGAACAATAAATTTGTTTTTTACTTTAAAATTGATCCATTTATTACTGTCTCTTTCAAGAGAGTTGATTGAAACATATGTATCCTCTGGAGAACTTTCTGCTAAGGGAAATAAGCCAGACACAGAAAGACAACCCCTAGAAGCAGAGAAGAAGGGTGGCTGCCAGGTGCTGGGGTTCAGGGAAATGGGGAGTTGTTGGTCAAGGGGTATAGACTTTCAGTTAGGGAGGATGAGTAATTTCTAGAGATGTGATGTATAGCATGGTCACTAGAGTTAACAGTGCTGTATTGTATATTGAAATTTGCTAAGAGGCAGGTGGATCTTAAGTGTATTCACCTATGTGAGGTGATAGATATGTTAATTAGCTTGGTTATAGTGATTATTTCACTATATATATCAAAACATTAGGTTGTACACCTTAAATATATACAATCTTTTGTCAAGTATACTTCAGTAAAGCTGGAAAAAACCAAAACTGCCTGAGAATGGAACTGGGGAATGCCTGCCAAGTTCTTTCCTTCTGTATGTCTCACACTACTTCGGATTTAAGTTTTTTGTTTTATAGAAATTCTTGAAACAAAGAAAAGGAACCTGCTGCCTAGAAATGGAAGTCAGCTGAAGTCTGTGGGGTGCTAGACTGTTGAGTGGTTTTGAAGAGAATGCTCTGTGCTTCACACTGGGCTCTGGAATGAGAAGCTGTGATAACAAACGCCAGGGTTGGAGGGGCAGCTATTGATAGCTACTATAAAGAGCTCACCTAGAGAACAGGAGATTAATGAACTAGCAGTTGTGCATTCAGGATAGATAACCTGAGAGGCTGGCAAATACATTAAAAGTAGCTAGATGATACATTGTGCAAATTGGAGGATTCTTCTTGTTCTAAGCCACCTGGAATAAGCATGGGGTGTGCAAGTTTGTTAGGCAGTGCTGTTTAGATCTTTGAAAGTCTTAACCCCTTGCTGAAAAGTAGGAGTTAGTCCTGGTTGAGGAGTGCTTGACCCTTTGGTTTCTCCGAGGGAAGATCTCTCCTGGGGAATTCCCATGTGGAAGCAGCGAAGCTGCAGTGCACTTGGGTTCTGAGTCAGGGGTGGTTGGTGCAGTCAGAGCTGAGCCCCCACCGGTCATGGGAGATCAGGCAGTGCCTCTTCGCTGGTTTGTCTTTGCAAAGGAGGGGCAGTTGAGGGTTCCTGCCAGAATGGAGCCAGAGCATTTGGTTCCCCAATAAGCTTTGTGACAATGGGATTCTTGACCTTTTGCTGACCTGCCAGTAAACCTCTGGCCCCATTGGTCATGACAGAGTGGAGCTCCTAACACACTCCCTGGTACTCTCTTAACCTCATCCTGTAATGCCCTATTATCGTTGACTCCCGAATCACGATGGTGTTTCTTGCTTATGTTAGTTTGGAGACTTACATATGTTGCTGGTGTGGACAGGTCTGACTTCTGGCCTGTTAGGCTGCAGGTTGACCATCATCTGCTGGTGTAACAACACCATGGAGGCACCACATTACTGTGGTCTGAATGTGTCCCCCCAAATTCACGTTAGAATCCTAACCCCCTAAAGGAAGTATATTGGTAGGTGAGGCCTGTGAGATGGAGCCCCCATGACGGAATTCATGCCCTCATAAAAGAGACTCCAGAGAGTTCCCTCCCCTCTTCTATGTGAAGACACAGTGAGAGAAGTCTGTGACCAGGTAGAGAACCACACCTGACACCATGATCTCGGACTTCCAGCCTCCAGGATTGTGAGCAATACGTTTCTGTTGTTTACAAGCCACCTGCCTGTCCATGGTGTTTTGTTAGAGCAGCCTGAATGGACTAAGACGGAGCGTGGTTCATGAAGCTACTCGTTACCGTGTTTTCTGAACAAAACATGAAATGTGTACTCTGTTGACAAGTTGTGATCTGCAGGCCCCACGCTTGGGGTTTTCCTGCTTGTCCCTCGGGATGTGAGATTCCTGCCAGGCCTCGGCACTACCCAACTGCCCTGTCCTGGCAATGAGGCTTCCTGGGCCCACCTGAGCCATTTTACCCTTCACCCCGAGCGTAGGTCTCCCCTGGTATTTGCACGTGCCACACAGATGATTCATGTCTCAACGAAGGATTTAACGCACAGAAACTTAAGATCAGTAATTAGAAATGAAGAACTTGTTTCTGAAACAGCTGTTTAAATGAATGGGAAATGTGCTTGGATTTTACCAGAATTCCTCATAAGCATATTTTTCCTCCTTTGGGACAACTACATGTGCTAGGATCACAAAGAACACTGGCTGGCCGGGGGGGCAGTTATTAGCAGGGGGACCCAAGACAAGCTGTGCAGCTTCAATGACCTTGGGTTTCCTCATCTGTTCTGTTACCGTGTTCTACTTACTGGATTATTGAGCTTAGTAGACTCAGAATTATATACGAATATTGTGTATGTTTTGTGTGCTGGGCACTGTTCTGAGTCCTTGATATTCCTAAACTCATTTAGTTCTCCCAACAGCCCTCTGAGTAGGTATTAGCATTGTTTCACAGATGTGGAAACTGATACAGAGAGGTGAGTCTGATGTAGAAACCAGACGCCCACAGTCATCCAGGCGGGACTTGTGGTATTTATGTGCCAGCATTGGTCCTCTTCATACTTAGGTGCTGAGAATCAAATGAGATTGTATGTGTAAAAGCATCTCCAGGGGGCTGTGTAAGTAAATAGCAGTATTTATTTTAATCCTGCTGTTGTGTGCTCTGCATCATGCATGGCACCGGGGGGGGGGGGGGGGGGGGGACAAAACCTCAGTGGTGGAAGGGGTGTAATAAAGAATTGGCTGGTCTTTGTCACCCGTTCCCAGGAAAGAGCCTCTGAGCCTTAGGAATTTTGCACGTAATAGAAATGGCTCTTACTCATGGCGGGCCTTTGGGACCACACCTGAGTGTATACTACAGATTTGACTAGGGCTGGGGCTTTTACAGCAGTAATGTAAGATTAGAATTGTCGCCACCTTCATGGAGCGGGGGGAGGAAAGGGGCTGCAGATTGAATTCAGTCATATCAGACTCACCAATGTAGTATTAGAGACCCCAACAAACTCAGGTGAGCTTCCTGGTTGGCGTGCACACAGGTATGCCTGGATGGGGACGTGTGTGTCCTGACAAGTAGGAGAGGGTTTGGAGCTCCTTGTGGGACCCTCCTAGACCTTGCCCCTGTGTCTCACCATTTGGCTCATTCTGATTTTTGTCCTTATAATAAAACTAATTGAAGGTATAGTGCTTTCCCAAGTTCTATGAATCATTCTGGCAAATTTATTGGATCTGAAGGGGTGGTGGGAATTTTGTATCCAGTTGGTCAGAAGTGCTGGTAGCCTGGGAACCCCTGAGCTTCTGCCTGATGTTTGAGGGAAGGGCCATCTTGTGCAGGTCTGTGCCCCCCCCCCACACACACACACCCCCCACCCCACCCCCACGAGAGCCAACTGTCTCCAGGTGGTGTCAGAATTGCACTGCAGCAAGTATCTGGCAAAGTGGCACAGGAATGTGGTACTGATGGCACCGTCTCTGGGCAGTCTCTTAGATTATGGACCTTCCTGCCAAACTTGTTCAGACACTTGGTTAATCCTGCTTCAGGGACCATATTTCAAAGGCAAATATCCTAATACAGAGTGGGATCCTAATTTGTAAATGGTTATGTATGGAGCATCTGTCCATGACCAGACGGGCTTAACTAAGCAAACTTTGATACATTATTTGGAATACTGTAACCATGTAGGTTTTGTCTACAACCATATTACAGAGAAGTGGACCGAGTTCAACAAGGAGAATTGTATGATATGCTAAAATAAAAAATGATTGATTACAGCAACATAAAAACAGTCTATATCAAGAGGAATTGCACTGTAGAATTGTATGCCTGAAACCTATGTAATCCTTGCTAACAGATGTCACCCCAATAAGTCTAACAATAAAAATGAATTTAAAAAAAAAAAAAAAAAGAGGAATTGGGTGTGAATTTAAGGTGAAAAAAACTGGACTTCTCTGTACTTTGTCTTTTTCCTCTGAATTTAAGTTCATAATAATAAATTTAGTATGTTTAAAAAACACCACCACTTTGCCATATGCAGGTTACAAGGCGGAGAGCGAGTGTGTGCCTCACTGCTTCCCAACCCAGTCTCCAGAGTTCACATTTCCATTCATTCTTGGGGACTTTGTCCCTCCACATAGAAAATAGCAGTGGCAGTCTTGAGAGTTTCCAGTGTTTCTCGAGCATTTCCTACGTTCCAGCTAATACAGAACAAAGCTTTGTGCTTTCTTATCAGCTTCCCACTTAGTACCGTTTACGTGGCAGACATTTATTAGGTGTTTTCTGAGTGAATTCATTATCTGCTATAATCTTGAAAACAACCCTGTTAGATTTTTATTATCCTTGTTTTTCTGATGAGGAAATTGAATCCCAGAGATGAGATTTTTGCATACCATGGAATTCACCCATTTAAAGTGTACAATTCTGTGATTTCTAATACAGAGTTGTGCAGTCACCACCATGATCAAATCTAGGGACATACTCATCACAGCTCAAAGAAACCCCATGTCCACTAGCAGCTGCTCCCTGTTCCTCTTAACCTCCCCTGGTAACCACTAATCTACTTGCTGTCTCTGTGGATTTGCCTATTCTGGACCTTTCATGGAAATGGGGTCATACACTGTGTGACATTTTGTGACTAGCTTTGTTCACTCAGCATAATTTCTAAGTTCATCGATCTGTGTCAGTACTTCACTGCCTTTTATTGCTGTTTCGTATTCCATTGTATGGGTAGGCTACATTTTGTGTGTCCATCTGTCAGTTCATAGACATTTGGACATTTAGTGTGTTTTCACTTTTAGCTCTTAGGAATAATGCTGCTGTGAATATTTGTTTACAAGTTTTTGTGGTAACTGTTGCACATTTTTGAGGAGCTGCCAGTATTATCCATAGAAGCCGCACCATGTTGTTATATTCCTATCAGCAATGTGTGAAGGTTCTAATTTCTCTACATCCTCTCCAGTACTTTTTATTGTCTTTTTAAACTATAGCTGTCCCACTAGCTGTGGTGTGTGTGTGTGTTTTCTCATTGTGGTTTTGGTTTATTAACATATTTCCTTCATGGCATTGATGCTGAGTCTTTTTTCATGTGCTTATTAGACACTGTAGATCTTTGAAGTATATTCATATCCCTTTTTCATTTAAAAAAATTGCTTGTCTTTATTACTGAGTTTTAAAAAATCTTCATCTATTCTAAATACAAATCCTTTATCACAGATAGAATTTACAAATATTTTCTCTCATTCTGTGAGTTGTCTTTTTATTTCCTTGATGGTAGTTTATAGCACAAATTTTTAATTTCGACGAAAGTCAGTTTCTTTTTTCTTTTGTCACTTACACTTTTTGGTGTCTTATCTAAGAAGATTTTTTGTCTAATCCAAGATTTACCCCATATATATTTTTAAGAGCTTTATTGTTTTAACTCTTATATTTAGGTCTGTGGTCCATTTTGAGTTAATTTTTATATATGGTATAAGGAAGGAGTCCAATTGCATTCTTTTGCAAGTGGAGATCCAGTTGTTCCAGCAGCATTTGTTGAAAAGATTCTTCTCCTCCAGTGAATTATCTGGGTATCCTTGTTGAAAAACAACTGACATGAATGTATTATAAAGGTTTATTTCTGGGCTCTCATTTCTGTTCCATCAGCCTCGTATACCAGTACCACAGTTATTTTCATTACAGTAGCTGTGCATTAAGGTTTGGAGGAAATTGTGGTGCCCTAAAACTTTTTTCTTTTCAACATTGTTTTGGCTCTTCTGGCTCCTGTGCATTTCTATATGAGTTATTTAATTTTTATATTTTATATTTAGATGTTACATTATTTTATATGCATATTTTATGTCATTTTTATTTAATACTTTATTTTTAATATTTTAGTAGCTACATCATAATAACACTATAATGTTTTTAACTAGTTCATTTAGGCTGTTTACAGTTTTTTGTATTATATTCATGATATCTTCAACTATATATATATATATTTGTCCATTTCTTTTGGGTATTTTCTTTAGGATAAATTCCTACAAGTTCTGTTGCTGAACCAGAGCCGCAGCAGTTGCTGTTCCCACCGGCTGGCTGCCCTTGGCAGGACTGCAGGGGGTACTGTCATTCCTCTCACTCCCCCCTGGTCTCTTACATGGGAATGCTCCTTGTTTTATTTTAGCTGTGTCTCCTTATTGGAGACAAAACACTGCTTCTCAGCCATCCTCCAACCTTTCCTGATCTGGGTGTGGCTTGTTCTCTCACTCCTTTGCCGATCTTCTTTAAGGTTAGATTATTAACTAGATGGTGGGAGAAGCTGCCGTTTTGGAGATGGTGGTGATACCAGCTGATCTCACTTGGAGCTGTTGCCTTGTTGTAACTGTGCACTCATGGTCCTGACTGCTGCTAATGTCAGCCTTCCTTGCAAATGCAATTTCAATGCACCATGCACTTTATACCAGTCCTGAGTGATGGAAGCAAATCAGTCCTTGAATGGGTGACTCTGATGCAGGATTCTGTTTAGTGCTCATAATCATGCCAAGAGACCCGACCCGAGTGTTTTGTGATGTTACCTTACTCACATACTACCCATTGTGTTGACGCTCATTTCCACGTGTTTGCATGTTCACTCTAGACTACTGTGTTTTTTAAGAACTTTCATAGGAAAAATACAAGAGATGAAGGTGTCAGTGTTGTGGCAAAATACTGCATCATGAAACCAGAGATTTAAAAATCTGAATTAGCAAAAGCCAAATCAGATTTAACAATAAAGCCAAACTAAAGGTAAGCAGAGTATTGTCATTGTTAAAGAAGGAAATAAGCTTCCATGAAACTGGCTTTTGGAAACGGTCCCAAAGCTCCAACCAGTGTCTGCAAAGTACAGCTGAGACTGTGGGGCAGGGCAGCTCATGCTTTCTGGGGTTTCACATTTTCATTTTCAGAGTGGTAACTTTAAGTATCTGTCGATTTATCTTTTAATGTTTTGAGTTACTTCTGCTTACCATATATTTTGTTTTATTCTCTTTTAATGTTTTCTATTGAGTATATCAGGTAGAGATAATTTTTACATGTTATTGCAGTATATAATATATATACTGGTTCATAATAAACATATATATATGTTGATCATAAATGTGTATGTAACTTTTTTTTTTAGCAATAAACCTCTGAAACTTAGTATATAACCTTTTCATAGAGAAGTGTTTTCTATTATTATGATCACTCATTTTAAAACACAGTGTTATGAAACATACATAAGAGCTGATGATTTGGGGAGTTCCTAAGACTTTAAATTTCTCATGTCTGAATCCTGATGATTAGTATCTATCGGAAATTTGGAGATGCTAGCTTGGGGTCAGCCTTCCTGGGTTAGGCTGGGACCCAGGGCGGTTCATAATGTTGCCCATGGGCTTATGTTTTCAGTTTCCTGTACCCTGCCTTACCAAAGGACTCTGTCGATTCATTTGGGTCTTTTCTGTTTTATGCATTTACTTTTTTTATTTTCTGTGTGTTGATGAGCTGATACTGAAATTTATCAGGAATGCTCAGTTTTAATTCCTGAGAGGTGATGGGCTTTTCCTTTTCTCTTAGGGCATTTTAGAAGCCTCAAGGGCCAGAGGTGTCCCCGTCGTCATTGATGCAGTGAGTGTGGCCTCTCCTCTCCTGTCCCCTCCTCACAGCCAGGCCCCCAAGGTCGTGCAGTAAATGGGAGTCCTTGTTCTGTGCAGGATGGGCTGTGGCTGATTGCTCAGCAGCCAACCCTCATCCAGGGCTACCAGAAGGCCATTCTCACTCCCAACCACGTGGAGTTCAGCAGACTGTCTGCAGCTGTGGTGAGTTTGTTGATGACCTGAAAGACCAGGCACAAGCCCTCCATCCTGAGGAGGGGTGAGCAACATGCTGTGTGATTCTGCCCCCACTGGTCCCTGCAGGTGCATCTGCAGGGAAGACTTGCAGATGGCAAGTAGATGCATGCATTTCTTCAATGCACCTTTTTTTTTTTTTTTTTTAATGTGGGTATTTCCCTGGCTGGGAATCGAACCCAGGCTGCAGTGTTGACAGCGCCGAAGCCTAGCCACTACACCACCAGGGAACTCCCATTGCACATTTTTTTAAATATGCAAACAGTGTTGTGGTTATTTTTGTTTTGTTTTGTGGTGTTTGTGATGGGGCTTCTTCCAACTGGTGCAACTTTGTTTGAAGTCAGCCAGCCCCTCTTGCTTTGTGCTCTGTGCAGATCACTACATTCCTGTCCTGTTTTACTCATCTGTGAAATGTGGATGATGGCATCTGCCTCATGGGGTCTGTGAGGATGAAATAATACATGTAAATCCATGAGTTCTTACATATCAAGTGCCCAACAAATGTTAATGCTTTATCACTTAAAGTTGAATCACTTCTGCAAACTTTAAAATCCCAGCCATGAACAGTGTTCTTTACCTTTGTTCTGATAAGGTAGAGAACAGGCACCAGAGCTGTATTTCTGCCCCTAGTCCCAGTGTTGGCATCTACTTGGAGGACCTGCTGCCCATGCTGTCTTGGGTGTCCTCCTACTTGGTGGATGGAATGCCCATGTCTGTGTGTGGGCCAGAGCTCAGCCATCACCAAGTGCCCAGGGGATCCCTTAGATGTGAGAGTCTAAGGTTCAGGAGGGTGGGGCAGGACATTCATTGTATCCACATTTGTGAGCTTGTTTCACGTGTCTAATGACAACTCTTTTTGTCTGTGGTGTCCTACATTGTAGCTGAAAGACCCTGTGGATAGCAGTGATCATCGTGGAGCTGTGCTGAAACTCAGCCAGGCCCTGGGGAATGTGACTGTGGTCCAGAAAGGGGAGCAGGATGTGATCTCTGATGGTGAACAGGGTGAGTAGCCTTGAGCTTCATACTGCATGCCAGTGAGCCAGTGTGGCCATGCTAGGTACAGCCCCAAGAAAATCTCTCATTCACACATGGTACAGATGTTCAGTGTTCACAGTGTGGCACATGTTTACATGTCATAGTCACTCATGTTTCACATGTACATATGTATCACATGTGTCCACACACACAGGGACTTTCTGATGAGCTTGTTAACCACACTTCTTTCAAAGCCCATTTTTATTTGTTTTGCAAAGGGAAGTGACCGCCATGAGGGTTGATCCTAATTGATACCAAATGCAGTGGCTGCAGTTCTGTTAATGATTTATGAGAAGCAGCCCAGTGAAAGGTGGCTGTAACAGCAGGTGTTGCTTCAGGGTCTTGGGCCTGCTACCTTCCTCTTGCCTGCAGCCTAAATGCAATTATTTGAATATTTTACTGCATTTTCTCCTAATTTTATAAAAATGACTGGATAGTGAAGAAGTTCTAGAAGCTGACACCAGTGGTGGGACTCAGGTGCTGCATGTTGCAGATCTTCCAGTCACAATCTCTCCGTGGGAGCCTGAGGACCATGAGTAAGAGCCAGTGGGGGTGTGGGCGGAGTGCCCAGGATGCACCATCAGCACTTGTCATATCTGCACAGTGAAGTTCATAACCGGAGATTGTACATCATCTCTCATTCCCTGAAAACTGAAATCCTCACTTCTTTAAAATCTGATCAGGAAGCAGAAAGCACACCAGTTTTTTAAACAGAGAATACGAAGAACTGTCACCTTGGTGTAGACTAGGTCACAGAAATCGGGCATCCTTAGTCACGGGTGTGTGCACTCACTCACTCACTCTGTGTCTCTCTCACATGCTGGGCAGGAAACGGGTCTCTGAAGGATCTTGAAACCTGTTCTTTGCTGCTGAAAGCCATCTGGACTCACATAGAGCATATTAACAACACATTTCCAAGCTGTTTTCCAAAGAAATAGAAATTTCTCATTATACAGCATAAATGAAGTCATGACGATTAGCGGCAGAGTCCACTTGGGGCGCTAGCACTGTGCACGCCTCCCTGAAGGTGGACTCGAGCGTGAGATGCCCCGGCGGGGGGATGGCGGGGGGGGGCTTGGGCGCCAGGAGCCTACAGGACTGAGGGCCCCGGTGTGCTCTGCAGTTGTGCCCTTCTCATCTCTGCCTCAGCAGTTCTGAGTTCTATGTAGGTGTCTCCACTGAACACCACACTAAAGAGGTGGTTCTGGGACAGCCCAGCCTCTGCCTGCCTCAGTTTCCTCTCTTATAAAAGAGAGGCTTCATTGTTAGGAACAAATGGGGAAGAGCCGTGGATGACCTGGAATACTCTCTGAGCAGAGACAAGCCACCCACTCTAATGCCCACCCGTCTTGCTTTGCTCTGCAGTGCTTGAATGCAACCAGCAGGGCAGTAACCGCAGGTGTGGTGGGCAAGGAGACCTCCTCTCGGGCTCCCTGGGCGTCCTGGTGCACTGGGCACTCCATGCCGGACCTGAAAAGACAAATGGGTATGGCCATGCCGTCATTTGTCCTACTGTGAAGTTTTTTAGCTGTGTAAGATAACTTTAGTAGCTCATACATTTCATGTAAGTAGCCTCTTGGAACTTTACAAATAAAATATGGGTGTTACTGTTACATGGAAGAGATCCCAGGCCAGGAACTGATTCCAGAATGTTCTCCGGGGGAGCTTTTGTGCCTTAAAATGTCTGGGCCCCACCCTGTCAGTCAATGCCAGTGGGCTCTGGGGCATCCCTGGCTTTTAAAGCTCTACCGTTTAACTTTAATGTGCAGCCAAGTTTGAGAACACTGTTCTAGGAGGTCCGATGTGTATTTTCTGTTAAAACAAAATAATTGAAATAAAAACCATGTAGGTGGAGGTAGAGCTTACCTTGAATGCTATCCTGAAAGATGAGTTTTAATAGGCAGCAGAGTTCTAAGATACGGGCTTTGGCACCTATCATGTTGACAATGACAGTTACACCTGCCAGGTTGTGATGTCCCAAACTGGAGTGCCCTGCCTGACACCTGGTAAAGCAGTGTTGGGTCCGTGAGGTTGCAGCACACCTGGCAGGCAGGGTGCATCCACCTGGGCATATGAACATGGAGAGGCGAGCTATAGCGGGAGCCTAATAAAGACTCTGTGTTCCTAGATCATGAATATTCATTCCCTCACTGGACACTAAAGAGCACTTTTTAACTAGAACCAGTTAAATTCTGGGCTGGTTTTCACCAGGGGAAAATTGTTGTGCTTTGACCTTTCTCCAGATGGATAGGTATGTTGGGGAATGTATCAGGGGATATAAATGGTTATCTTAACTGTGATAAAGCTGCCTTCTGCCTCAGCAGCATATGAGACTAGAAACTGCCAACTTGGGAAATCAGGCCCTTTGGTGGCTTCAGGCCCTTGCGGCCTGACACAGCCTTGGAGGCCAAGGACTTCTGCTTCGCACAGTGCCTTGCTAATGCCTCTGCCTTCCAGTTTCAGCCCTCTCCTCGTGGCTGCCTTTGGTGCATGCTCCCTCACAAGGCAGTGCAGCCACCAAGCCTTCCAGAAGCACGGCCGCTCCACCACCACCACCGACATGATCGCAGAGGTTGGACCTGCGTTCAACAGACTCTTCGAAACCTGAGCCAGTGCAAACAGGAAGAATGCAGGCACCATGATGGGAGAGACTGCATTCGTAATGGGAAAATTCACAGCCAATATGTCTGAATCCTCTGGGTACCACAGTGGTGAGGGCTGCTTGGGAGGTAGGATACGTGGGTCAATGCAGACAATTTAAGAATGCAGCAATTTGGGGCTAAACTAATAAGCAGTTTGGAATGTTACAGTGACACTAAGCAAAGTATTTATTAATTTTTCATTAGCTTCTCAGCAATCACTGAGGAAAAAATGGAGAATCCCTTGAGAATTAGTCTATTATCAGCTCAACTGAATTTGTGGGCTTGCTCTAAGATCACAGGTTTGTTTTAGTTTCTCCAAGCTTGTCTTATTCTCCTTACTAATGCAGTGCATGCTGCTTTTAGTTAAGCCATGCATTCTCTGTTAGGTAGTCCTCTCAGAGAGCTCCAGTTGGTCACTGCCAAATATCTGCGTAAATAGTTTTTCTTTTTTTAATTAGATCCACCAGAGAATGTGGCATTCACTAGCTCATTTTTGTGTTTTAAGTAGTGATTATGTTGAAAAGGTCTGGGCAGTAATATTAAGCGTGGGTTATTTTGGTTAATTGGTTCAGGTATTCAGAATAGTCAGTGATCAGTTTGACCTTGAAAATCCTTTTGGAGGCACCGTGGGAAAATCAGAGAAGGAAACTAAATGGACACTGATACCTGAATGCACAGGTGGGGGCCCTGAAATACCTTGTGTTTCACAGTTGTCTGTGCACACAAATCTGTGTGGTGGCTGATGGGCCCAGCACAGCGTGCAGGAGTGGGATGCCCAAGTCACTGTGCTGCTACTCCTGGTACAGCCCAGCGGTGTGGTCTCGGGTGGAAGGCTTCAGGGCGCTGAGTGTGGTGGGAGATGCACCAAGGAGGACCTGGGGGGACTGGACATGGTGGTCAGGCCTGCTTCCAGAGCAGAAGAGTGGTCCTTCTGGTTTGAAAGTGGGTGTGTCCTTGGGAAGATTTAGTGTCCATTAAAGAAGTTGCTCTTTCTGAAATTGTAGCAAATGAGATTTTATTGTCTTGTTAGCTTTTGGTTCACTTTTGCTTGGTTGTCTGTGTGGATGGTCGTACAGGTGGTTTTCTTAGTGGCTTGAGAGTTACTTGTTTCCTGTCATTTCTTGGTGGGGTTGGTTCCTAACACATGTATGTGAGTGTACTGCTTAATAATGCCATCTACAAGGGCAAGACCTGTCCATTTCCTTTAGAAGTCTGTCTGCCCTTTCGGTGAAGCTTGGTGATTCAGACACCTCAGCCCAAACAGATACTACTTTCTTTAAGCTGGTCATGAACTTTTAAAGATTTGTTTTTTAAATATTTGCCACTACTATTTCACATCTTACTCTAGAAGCTTCACTGTATGTTAACTTTTTCAGAAAAACTGTCATGGACATTTTTTTCCTTTGGGGAATTAACACCTAAATCTTTGTAACTATTAAAAGGCAGACCTGGTTTGTTTCAATGTAGAGTTTTATATTTTTCTTAAACAGCCAAAACCCATCTTTCAGCTTCCTAAGTTGAGGGCATTGTCAGGTACTAGGGAGCTAAAAATATATAAACTTATTATGCATGTAATGTGTTTTTCAATAATGTGCCTACCAACATTGTTAAAATGAAGTAATATGAAGAATAATGAAATGTTGCTTTTGCATCACATAGAAAATAAAATTTAGCAGTCACAGGAACTATTCCTGTGTTGTTTGTTGTTTCAGGTTTTGCTCTGAATCCCTTTGCTTAGAAGGGAGAAAGGAAGTATACCTAAGTAGCCAGGGGCCAGTATTTTTAAACCATGTTAATAGTTGCTTCCTAGTACTTTTACAAACCCGTGTGTACTCATGAGCTCCAGCTTAGGACAGTCTCATACTGGGGGCTTTCCTGAGACTAGGACAGCAGCATGGAGGCAATGGATGGGCAAATTAGGCCTCTGGCCATCAGGGGACAGTCTGTTCCCCCAGTACTGAATCAACCCTATTTAGAGGTCTTCTTTTAGGGGCCAGCTCTACCATGCACTAATTGAGTCACTTTTAGCAAGTCAGCTTCTGAATGCTTTTCCCTATATGTAGAATAGAAACACAGTGCCTTTCAGGGTCCTGAAACTCAATGACAGACACAGCTGCAGAGCCACGCCAAGCCATCCTCAGCTATGCCTAGTTGTGCTTACCTGCTCCCTGAAGCTGTACCTGGCCAGGACCTGAGAGTTGGGGGAAGCAGCAAGAGGGTCACCCTGTTTCCTGCTGGTTCTGTAGGTCCCCAGCTGCGGCAGAGGTGAGGAAACTGAGAGCAAGGTAACCAGCACCCTTGACCCAAGGCTGTCCGCCATGTGCCCTCCCACACACCTGGCCACCTCTAGCACACCCATCTTGCTCCCATCCCTGCCATCCAGACTCCTCCAGAATTAAGGACCGTCCCCTTTTCAGCACTGCCCAGCACTTGAGGTACAGGCTGCTTCCTCCGGCTTCAGAGCAGGCAGCATGGCCACATCTCCCCAAGTCCCACTGGGAAAGGGGTGTCCAGGAGGCTGCTGCCCTGCTGGCTCCATCTGCAAGTCCTGCCTGCCCTTCCCATGGTATCTTCTGGAACCCCCATTTAGGACTTACATTCTGGGTTCTGGGCTCCCAGTCCTACCATGCTGTCAGAGCCCCCACTGGGTAATGTGGGCTGATTTTACTAAACTGCACTCGAGTCTGTGGCCATTGGTACTGTGAAGACGTCCATTTTTTTAAGCATGTTAGTAACACATCAATGGGATGGTGTCGGTTAGATTTATTTTAATGTTAACTAAACAGCCACAATGAGAAACTTTAATATAAAGCTTCTATTGTGACATAAGCAGGCACTGAACGGCCTTGTGAGCCTGTGGTTCCAGCTTCACGCATCCTCAGCTCCCCGGTCTGTGGCCGTCTGACCTCCGACCCAGCAGTTCCCACGTGGACGTGCTGCTCCTGTCCTGCGGGGAGGAAGAGAGTCCCGCTGAGCAGGCTCACTTAGCTCGGGCGGTAAAAGGACCAGAGCATCAGGGCTCAGTAACGAGAGACACAGCCTGTGCCGAAAGCTTCCACTGGTCGGGGCTTTACTAAAAGGAAGCAGCTGGACACACACACACAGGCACACTGCTGCCACCCTTGAGCACACGTGCCCCTGGGCCCACGCTCCCTCAGTGTGCATTCTGGCTCTGACTCTTGCTCATCATAGGTGCCTTTCTGTGCTTGCAGCAGCATCAGCACAGGGATGTCTGAGCTCTGACCGTTCCATGTTTGCATGATGTGGGCTGATTCATACACAGCACCTCGGGGTGGTCATCCCCATTGTCAGTGGGCCTTGGTGGCAGTGGCTCACCTTAATACTGATGCCGTGGGCAACAAGGTCCTGGCGCAGGGTGTCACATGCCTCCAGCAGGGGCTGCCTCTCCAGGCGCTGCTGATGCCGGGCCTCCCTGGTGGCCTCTCCTGTGGCCAGGGCGAACTGCCGGACCTTGAACCGGAATCGAACCAGCTCCTCCACCACACTGTGCAGAGTGCCTGAGCTGCTGTCCCCTGAAACAAACTATACCCAAGCAAAGCTGTGTGACCAGAGAGGCCCTGGCAGCAGCCCAGATGGCTGTGCCTAGCTGATGGGGCTGGTGAGTTCTGTGCCAAGCCCTGAGTCCTCCCCAAGGCTCTGCAGGGAACTCGCAGCCACCTGTTCTTACCGGCCTGGGGTACCAGGCTGTTGGTAAGTCTCCGCTTTGCTCTCCTGAACATCTGTCACCCAGGCAGAGCTGCCTACCACCACCCAGGGCTCCCAGTGTGGGCCTCGGAGTAATCTTGGGTAAGGCCTAGCACTGGAGAAGGAGCCTTCAGGCCTCCAATCTTGGACTCGCCTAAGAAGCTGAGAGCTGCTGCTGCACATGTGTGTTAACATCTGAAGATGTGTCTTTATCATCTGGTTCACCAGAGTCTAGAAGCCTAAGCCTTATGGACTAATGAAACCAAATGTATTCACGCTAACCAAGTATTTACACAGTGTAGATGTCCCACGTAGCTTGCACTGTGCACACATTTTCTCTGAATACAGCTGGAGAAATTCCAACAGGTCAAATGGGATTTGAACTCCTCCAAGTGGCCAGAGGTGCTCTCCCCTCTACAGTTTCTTCCTCCATAATGGAGAAGAGACCCCAGTGGCTATTTGTGTTCATGGGCATAGAAGAAACAACCCACAACATTTTACAACTTTTGGGTCAAGTTTCTTAAACTTCACATGATCCTCAATTACTGCTCTGCACCAAGCCAGGAACAAGCCACTTCTGAGGGGTCCTGATAAAAGATAATTCTTTTTGCTACAAAAACATGAGCCCAAAGTGGGCTCCAGTGTCAACCCTTGAGGTGAGCGAGGTGACAGCTCTTTCCGATGAGGGCCAGGCAGCCTGGCCCAGTATGCCCTTTCTTACTCAACAGCAGATTCTAGTGTCTTGTGAAAATGAATACACCTTGCAAAAACTTGCTCACTTCAGACCAGTAACGTTTGTCTGACCTGGCTGATACCCACTGGACTGCCCAGGAAAGGAGGTGAAGTCTGTTAGGTAATCCATGTCTGTTCAATAAAAGGCTTGGAAATCATCACAGACACTGCAGTCCAGACCTTTCAATGTTAAAAACGTGGTCACATAAAATGTTTTTTTAAATGGCTATTTTAGCCCTTTCCTTTCGGGTCCTGAACAGTCCTAAAGCATTAGGTGTAGCAGAGCAAGGTGGGCCCCGTGAAGCGCGTGTGGGCGTGTCCGCGCGGAGGGCAGCCTGCTGAGGGGGGCGGAGCTCCAGCCAGTGAGCAGGTTGTCCCCACAGGGGAGGGCGGGCTCAGTGGGGGCTGTGTATGGGGAGAAAATACCTAAGGAAATAGTTTAGGATGCTGGAAGGCAGATTGCTCACTATCGGAGAGGGAGTTACATATGGAAAGCGGGGAACGCAGAACGAACCCTTGGTCGGGGGACTGGAATTGAAGGGTTGGTGGCAACTCCTGGGTTCCAGTCAAATGTATTATAGATCAGTACAGAAATGAACGTGTGCACAGTATGCCCACATCTCCTGGCTCTGCCCACCAAGGGCCGCGGCCCAAACAGTGAGCAGGCCTGGCACCCAGATCCTAACCTCCTGAGTGTCTTTCTCTACTAAAAACCACCAAGCCCCTGGGGGAAATGGCTGGTTCCTGGCTTGGTGTGGGGAGAGTGCCGGATGAGCCCCACCAGCTGAAAGCTCCATGGGTCCTGCAGTGAACGCTTCTGCCATAGGGCGCATTAGGAGGAAAAGGGAGGAGCCCCAAGGGTCGGAACTGGACAGACCCATTTGTAGAGACGCACTGAGGGGCCCAGCTGGCAGCTTCCTCTCAGGTGGCTCAGGAAAAATGTTCTTACTGTACACCTAAACTACATTTTGAGAGTCAAAATAAAAAACTTAAAAAAAAATAAGTGTGCACAGAACTGATGGCACATCACTCTGTAGCTAAAATGCACTGCTGGTTCTGCTCCAAACTGTTGCAATTTCAGTTAGTATTAGTTCTGAGTGTTAACTTTTTAAGGAACCTAATATACTTTAGGCACAAAAAATAAATTTGGCATTATGATTATCCATGAAAAGAAACATTTCAAAAGGAGAAAAACAATTATTATGGTACTAGCACAGAGTACAATTCCTTAATTGAGGACTGAAGAGAGTGTACCTGTTGCTCTGCCAGAGAAATTCCAACAGTCTCAAAAAACTGCTCAATGTAGGAGATGATGGAGCCGAACACAGCAGGACTCCTAGGGCCACCGGGTTCCTGTGACAAATTACCCAAAGAAGACTCTTTAAGAGCAAAGGACACTCAATGTAACAGAAGACCTTGTGGGTCACTTCCCCCTTTTGCTTTTTTAGCATCTCGTGGCCACAACTGGATGAAATCCTGGAGGTGCTACTCACTAGCACACCTCCCAACCCTGGGGAAGCCCACTTAACCCTTGCTCCTGAGTTCATCCATCTGTAATGTGTTATGGTCTGAATGCTTGTGTCCCCAAGTTCATATATTAGAGCAGCCCCCAGCATGATGACGTTAGCAGATGGGGGGCCTTTGGGAGGTCATGAGGGCAGGACTTCATGAAGGGGCTGGCCCGAAGCCTAGAGAAGGGCCATGTTGGGTGGGCCCACAGGGTCTTGACACAATACTCCTCCCCCACCCCCCTTTCATGTTTCAGCAACAATTCAGCTTCCTGAATTCCTCCGAGTGAACAGGAGGGTTACGTGCTCCTGTGTTAGCAAACATGTGACACACGCAGTCAGTGTGCTGGGACCTCCCTGTGCCCCACTTACACCCATATCTACTTCTCTAGACTCTGGGAGGTGGCTGGCTCCTTTGCAGGGCCAACAGGGCAGGATACATTTGGGGTAAAGCAGCTCTAGGAACTAAGAAAAAGTTATGAGAGGCCTGGAAGCCACCAGCTGTGGGAGATGAAGTCACCTGAGAGAGGTGGCAAGGTGATGTCTGTTCCTTAGGAGGAAAAAGCAACCAAACAAAAACCCTACTCTGTGGTCATGTCCTTGGAGTTACCTTAGCGACCACCTTCAACTGCCTGTTGCCGTGGTGAATGAGGTCCATGATGGCATCCACAACCCTGGGTGTGTCAAAGTCATCTGCCAAGGCAGCCCTCACAGTCGCCTTGGTATGGCTCAACCTTGGAGGAGAGATGAGGAGAAATAGTCCTGTCACTCCCTGACCCACCTGGCAGCAGGTGGCCCCACTCCTGCTCCTAACTGCAGCCCTGTCTCCTTTCTCCCACTGCCAGATCCTCTAGAGCCATCGCATGACAGGCCAGCCTCCTCTCCTCAAGCCCACAACAAGGAAACTGGTCCCCTTGGCTCCCTGTCACTCTGCTGCACACCTGCCACCTGTCACTGACCCCTCTGTGGCTGTATCTCCACATCTCCTGCTGCCCATCACTCCTGGTCTTCACTCACTTCCTGTGAATCCCCTGCTTCTAGGCATGGGGACTGGGCTCCAGGCCACCCTGTAGCTGGGTGGGCCCTGAGACAGTTCAGGCCACTGTAAGTCATGGCGTCCATGTCTGTGCCAGTGCTGAACTGCAGAGGCAAAGCCCTCTCCTCCCTCCGGCCTGGCACCATGATGCCAAGGGCCTCTGTTCATTACACACTTATAAAATCCAGTGGGGAGTCCCATCCAGGCACAAACGTTACTGGCGACTTTGCAGCCACCCCATAGGCAGGTCCTCCTCATTTCTCACCCAGTGGGACCACAGACTCGCCTGAGGACACAGAGCCTGAGGGACCTTCAGCACCAGCACTCCGAGCACGTGTCCTCCATCTCCAAAAGTCTCATTTCCCTGTAGGCAGCCCCATGTCTGGTGACCGGGACTCTCAGGGTGGACCCAGGGATGGCACCCACCTCTCCCACAGCACGTCTTCCCGGATGGGGCCGCACACCAGCTGCCCCTTTATGTAGGCCCGAGCGTCCTCAACAAACGCAGCTGCGGCCAGGAGGAGGTGCTTTGCTTCCAGCATGGAGCCACCGCTGTAGTCGATGGCTGAGGAGGGAGAAGTGGTTTACCTGGGGGGGCCCCGTCGAGTGTGCCCACACCCAGCAGACCCAGCGTTTCTCCAGAAAGGACATCGCTCTCCCTACACTGCACCTCTCCGAGGCCCACCCCACACAGACCGCCAGCCTGTCCTGACTCGGGGTCTCACCAGCTCGGAAGACTGGAAAGCCTCTCCCAACAAGTTTTGGCTGAGGAGGCTCATTCCCATTGACAGATGGACAGACAGACAGCTAACTCTGGAGACCAGGAGAGACCTGCTTGGGTACCTGAAGCAGCTTGAAGATCAACTGCCTGGTGCCATGAGGACATTGGGCTCAGTATTTCAAGAGTGCAGATTAGTCCTCCAACTCAGCATGTTGGAGGATGTGAAAACAGACTTAAGAACTCTCTCCACCTGGGTCATGAACACCTTGGTCCTGGCCCCCACAGAAAGGGTGCAGCCAGAGCAGAGGGGGTGGGTTAGTATCCTGGGGCCACCACACCTCAGTACCACAAACTGGGGCTCAGAACAGCCAATTATTATTCTCTTGCAGTTCTGGAAGCCAAAAAGACCAAAATCAAGGTGTCGGCAGGGCTCTGCTCTTTCCAAAGGTTCTAGGGGAGGGTCCTTCCTGTCTCTCCAGCTTCTGGTAGCCCAGGTGTTCACTGACTTGTGGCTACAGCACTCCAACCTCTGCCTCCATGGTCACATGGCTGTGCCCAATGCACGAGCTGAGGAGCCCACCTATCCCCAGAGGGCATCTACTCCTCCTGCAGTGCCAGTCATTGATATCAGAGGCCATATTGCTATTATGCTGGTCAAGCCACACAGCTGGTGTCCCCAGATGTCACCTTCCTGGGTAAGAGGCCCCTGCCTTGGGGACACAAAGCTAGACAAACCCCACCCTGCCCAGCAGCATGCAGTAGCACAGCACAGTGGTCACTGCCTACCCTGGGTGGACCCTGTTCTGAGGGCTCCTGGTTCAGTCCCTGAACGAGGACAGTCAGTCCTCGGTTCATGAAGCAGGGTGTGGAGGGCACTGTGGGATTCAAACTCATCCAGATCCCGCACACAGAGAGAGGTGGGGGAGTGGATGGGGAGTACTAACTGGAAAACCTATGGCCGCTATGAGCTTCTGACATCTTCTGGCCAAGAGCCGGGATTATGCTTTTTATTAGTGCATCCTCAGGCTTATTTTCAGAACCCAAACCTTAAGGCATAAAAGCAGTCACACCAACAGGACTATTACTACTTAGCCCACACTCTAGTATTCCCGAAATACTGTCAGAAGATTCTCTGCTGAGCTACGCACAGTCGCATGGTGGCTGGCCCCTCAGAAGGCCTCAACACTCAGCTCACCTGACCGGTAGCTGCTCCGCATGCAGAAGAGCCGGAAGACGTCGGGGGGAAACGCCTTCAGAAAGTCCTAACAGAGGGAGAGATCCGGGAGATGTACACTGCTTTTCGTTCACATTTGAGTCATTCAGAGGTTTATGATTTACTACAATCACGTAAGCTGAGGTCACATATCAAGAAATCAGGAATGTTTATGAAAACTTCTGTTTTGTTTCCAATCTCACTCTTAGCACTTTCCCCACAATTTCCCCATTTCCCACATTCAGTCCCAGTCTGTGGGACAGGCCGAGAGGACAAGGCCTGTTCACCTGGGGTCGCTGCCCCATGGATGCTCAAGGGGAATCTGCTGTTGTGAGCCCCGAGAGCTCTTTCCCATGACATGGTTTTCTGATCCTTGTCATGAGAGGATAGGGACACTACCAGAGGCCACTGGATGGCCTGGAACCAGAGGGACTATGTACAGGAAGGGACTGGGGAGGAAGTGGGACACACAGCTCCCAGCTGCATGAGAGGGCCAGGGTCCCAGGAGCAGGAAGGAGACTGTCCGGGAAACGCTCAGCCACAGTAACGTCAGAACAAGCAACGTCTGCGCTCCGGGTCGGACTGAGGGTCAGAGGGCCGGCTCTTCTGACCACGACACAGTTCTCTGAGGCACTGAGGTTGAAGCAGGCCCCACGTCCATGTCTCTTAAAGAATAAACCATCTGCCTTTGAGCAAACATAAGTAGCACTAAGAACCCAATCAGTATCATCCTACGGGTTATTTCCACAATGTCTACACAAAGAAGTGATAATTCCCATATCAGGAAATTTCTATAACATGGGGAAACTTAGCAGAAATCTTTAACACATCACATTCAACAAAAACCTCTGTCTGCGGTGGCCAGTGGGAAGTTCTGCAAGGACTTTTTAAAGGGAGGAGACATGGGGTGGAGGCAGAAGGGAGGAAAGGACCCAGCCTCACAATGAGCTCCAGTGTCGCCCAAGAAACACAGCAGGGCTCTGCTCAGTCCTGCCAGGGCCCAACTCAGACACAGGGGTGTCCTGGCCTCAATCCAAGGACCCACCGTCCACTGACCACGCTGCCGAATGACCAATGCTGGGCACCAAGGGAAACCGGGCTCGGACAGGACTGTACGACAACGGAGTTTGGCTAAAACCCAGAACCATCCTGCTCCTTCGCCATAGATTCTCAGTGAGTGAAAGGAGACATTCTCAGCCGTTCTGTGTGTCTGTCCAGCCATTCTTGTCCAACAGCACCGCTGGCCTCCCCTCGGCACAGTGACCCTGTGTGTGACAGCTGGGAGAAAGCACCTGGCCACAAGCCTGCGCTAAGTTTGGTCAGGGGCCTCCTCTGGGGGCGCTGAAGGGCGCTGTTTAGAAACAAACCAGACTGGGAGCAACTGCTCCAGCTGGGTGCCAGCTTTGGCGCAGGGATTTATACTAAGGGCACACCTGGCAGGGCTGGACAGTCTCACCTGCTAGAGACAAAACTCTCAGGCAGCACCTTCGCTGGCAGCCACCCAGCCGGCCAGGACGCCTGGCGGGGGAACGCTGTCTCACTACCCACCCCTGGTCCAAAGGCCAGCCTCCTGCTCCCGCGATCTGCGCCCTCAGCACTCCGTGACCGTCCCAGATGACTCGGCCTCCACCCTGCTGGTTCCTGACACGATGCCAAGGCTACGGCGAGGCCAAGCTGAACTGCAGCCTGGCACGTAAAACACATCGTGGCTAGAAACAGATGTTAGTCGAGCAGATTTTAATAAATATCAGGCTGTTACCACCCTAATAAGCAATTTGCCATTCCCAGCTTCCGAGGCACAGAGCTCTGACTGGGAGCCCCAGGGAGAGGCCCACACCCTGAAAGCACCAAGCCTGCTGCATCCACTGTGCATGGGGGGTGGGGTGGGGGGCTCACATCAGCTGCCACCTGCCCATAAGCACAGATCCTCTTCTCCCTGCAAGTCATTTAGCTCAGGGGTGGGGAGCTGCAACAGAAAGCCAAACAGCACTCTGGGGTTACCTCGAGGGAATCTACGCCTTCTATGTGTAAGTTCCAGGGCACTCCTGCAACACTGGGCACACCACACTGGGCAGCCTCACCCTCTCAGCTCCCAGTAAGAGTTACATAGTGAGAGGGAGGGTGGTTGCAAGTGAAATACACTTTACACTTAAACATCCTACACGCCAAGGCTACAGCTTCCAGGCCCAGAGAAGCCCATCTCTCTAGTCAGGTCCTTCTGGGCTCACCTGACTGTCGCTGGGCTCATCCCTTGCCAATGTCTGAGACGGAACTGGAAGCTTATCCCAGCTGCCTCTCCATTGCCCTCCTCACCTCCCTCTTCTCCTTGGAAGCTACTGAAGCCTGCAGATGTGAGAGCTGTGGGCAGTGATGAGGGCCGGCCACACTGCACCCCTCACTCTTGGCCTGACCCGATCACTGGGCCAACGTGGCAATGACAGGATGCATGGCGGCTATGGCAAGCCACAAAAGAGAAACAAGTCTGTAACTCCTCACCTGGGGGAGAGGGGCGACCTATTCTGCCCTCCCTGGGAAGGAGGAAGGGGCCATGCCTCAGACTCCCAAGGCTGATCCTTGGAGAGACCGAGGGTGGTTCTGCTCCGCCTCTCACCAGGCAGGGATCTTTCAGCTCAGGTCCTGCACTGGCATCCACCCCCTTGTCTGGCTGCACCCGAGGCAGTGGGGGGATCACTCTCATTCAGGGGTGGCATTATTTAGGGAGGTGTTCAGCTATTACTCTCACCTAGGAGTTCTCAACTGGGTGTCCTCAAATCTCCTAAGGACCATGCATAGAATTTGGGAGGGGAGAAAGGTGTATAAATTTAGATGAGAAAAATGGCTCTTTATGTCCACTAACCTTCAAGTGAATGTGGCATTTCCCCCAATGGGCACTGTGAGCACCAAGCCCCAGAATCTGGAATTCTGTCACCTGAGCAATCACAGGGTCTTCATCTCATGTTCCTGCTGCTGCACCACCTCCAAGTATCCTATACCCACTACTTATCTGAGATGAAGGAGGCTATCAGACCTGCTGCTAGACTTTGTTAAATAACTCAGTGACGTGAAGAAGTGCAGGTATTACTGCATTACAATATAATCAATGTCTTTTACAATTCTGTATCTTTCATTTTATGTATTTAAAAACTTTAAATTCTAAGGAAGGGTCCACAGACTTTGCCAGGACACCAAAGGGCTCTCCAGAGGGAAAAAGTGAAGAACCTCCACCAAATCCAGCCTTTATCACTAACGCATCTGGTTTTAATTTCCAAACTATCTCCTTCCCAAACTATAAAAAAAAGGATTACTATTTCTTGGCCCTCTTAGTTCCCCTAAATTAACTTGAGATCCCCAGCCACTGTATACCCATATGGTTTTGTTGTATTAATGCATCCATGCAGTCACGGTCCCTTTTTCATTCCATGTTACTTCCTATTCGAATCTCCAAGGACCTATATGGAAACATGCCACTTTAAATACAATGTAGTTAATACACCACAAACAGTAAAACCAGATAAATAACGCTATATAAGGCTGTATTATTTATAAAATGCTAAGATGTAATATAATTATTATCTCTCCTATCATGATGACAAAAAGAAAAGGCTTCGAACACTGAAAACTAAACCGCTAAGTCAGGGGCCACACTCCAGCTCGAGATCCCGTGCTTTCTTCTCCATAATAAATCCTTCTTCTGTCTTATTTGCTGGGTTGTTTCCCCCTGTGGTCCTTCTGAGACCTTCCAGTTCTAGCTAATTTGAATAATGCCTCTCTGAGTGGTTACTTGCACAGGATCATGCCTTGCAGCAGTAACAGACTTATCTCAGCATCTGGGTAAGGCTCTGTCGCAAGGGACCCCAGGAAACGTGCAGCCCAAGAGTGCTGGCCTGGGTTTATGCCTAGAGAGCAGAGGGGATGCACACAGATGACTGCTCACCAGTATACAGATGGGCTTCCCAGCCACCCTCTTTGGCTTTTCCCTTACGTTTCAATTACAGTACCCCCGCCCCCCCTGCCCTTTATCCATAGGGGATATGTTTCAAGACCCCCAGTGGATGCCTGAAACCACTAATAGTACTGAACTCTACACACACACACACACACACACACACACACTTTTTTCCTATACATACCTATGGTAAAGTTTAATTTATAAGTTAGGCACTGTAAGAGATTAACAATAATAAGAAAATAGATAATTACACCACTATACTGTAACAAAAGTTATGTGAATGTGGTATTATTAGGTAAGATAAGAGATACTTGAACACAAGCACTGTGATACCAAGACAATGGATCTGATAACAGATGGCTACTAAGTGACCAACATGCAAAGAGCAAGTACAGACTCTGGACAAGGGATGACTCACATTCACGGCGAGATGGAGTGGGACAGTGCGAGATTCCATCATGCTACTCCAAATAGCACACAATTTAAAACTCATGAATTGTTTATTTCTGGAATTGCCCATTTCAGACAGCAGTTGACCACAGGTAACTGAAACTTCAGAAAGCAAGACCGTGGATAAAAGGGGTCCACCGTATTTCTTTAGACTTCTTTCCCCAAAGCACAGACTCAACTGCTTTACAGCTTATTATCATAAACTGCTTTCCCATTTCTGGCAAACAATGTATCAAGGACACCTACTGTCCAACTCCCATGCCTACTTTAGGTGAGCATTCATTTCTGTTTTGTATTTTAATTGTTGCTGTTGTTTGTTTTGCATTTTATAAATTGTCAGATGTTTGGTATAAATGGGAATTAGAGTTATCTTCACCCAAAGCAAAAGCTGTGCATTGCCCTCATATGACTGTTGTCAGCAATTCCTAATGCGAAGCCTCGCACTCACCTGACCACTTACTACAGAGAAACGAATACTCCTTCATCAGCTCTCTGCATGTTTCAGCTTTCTTTGAATCTGATACCCTTCCCTACTCTGTTAACTTTCTGCTTGTATTGTGTGTTTAGTTACAAAATCTAAAAACTGTAATATTATGGATATTCTATGCCTGATGAAGTGCTTTGGTTTAATCTAAAATAAATCTCCCTTCTATTTTAGCATATTTTCTGAATAGCTATGTTCTCTACTTCACTCCAAAAAGAATTTTAGGTGGCTTTTTTACTTTTCTTTTTTTAAGAGGCTTTATTTTAAAGGGATTTCCCTTCTATTCAGAATCTGAACTCCTTCAAATTAACCTCAATGTATATTCATAAATCTAAGTTAATAGTTCTTCAAACCCCAACAACTTTTTTTTTTTCAGGGCTTAGAGCTGCTCCCATGGAGTTACAATAGCTAAATCAAAATCTGGAATCTAATCTTTCTATAGTATTCAGTTGCTATGGATTATTTGCTAATAATAATAATGTAGGAAAAAGTGGGACTACATCAAACTAAAAAGCCTCTACAAAGTAAAGGAAATAATCAACAAAATGAAAAGGCATCCTACAGAACTAAAGAAAATATCTGCAAATCATATATCTGGTAAGGGGTTAATATCTAAAATACATAACTCAGCCAAAACCACCACCACCACCACCAAAACCAAAAAACCAAAGGAACTTGCAAACAATCCAATTAAAAATGGGCAAAAACTTGAATAGACAGTTTTTACATGAAAAGGTGCTAGATATCGTTAATCGTCACGGAAAGGTAAATGAAAACCACAACGCAATATCGTCTTTTACCTGTTAGACTGACCACCATCAAAAAGACAAGAAATAGCAAGTGTTGGTGCGGATGTGGAGAAAAGGGAACCCTGTGCACTGCTGGTGGGAGTGTAAGTTGGTGTAGCAACTCTGCATAACAGTAAGGCAGTTCTTCAAAAAATTAAAACTAGAACTACCATGTGACCTAGCAACTCCACTCCTGGGTATTTACATGACAGAAATGAAATCAGTATCTTGAAGAGGTATGTGCAACTTACGTTTACTACAGCATTATTCAACATAGTGAAGACAGGTAAACAACTTACGTTTCCATCAATGGGTGAATGGATAGAGAAAAGGGATATCATGCATATAACAGACTATTATTCAGCCCTAATAAAAGGGAAATCCTGCCGTTTGCAACAACATAGATGAACCCAGAGGACATTATGCTAAGTGAAAATAAGTCAGACAGAGAAAGACAATTCTGTATGATCCACTTACATGAGCAATCTAAAAAAAAAAGAACTTATAAACAGAGTAGAATGATCATTAGCAGGTGCTGGGGGTGGGAGATGGGGAGATGCTGGTCAAAGGGTACAAAGTTCCAGCTTCAGGAAGTTCTGACGATCTAACAGCATGGTGACTGGAGTTAGTAATACTAATATATACTTAAAATTTGCTAAGAAAATTGATTTTAAGCATTCTCACCACACCCACACCCACATAACTTGAGGTGATGGATGTGTTAATTAATTTGGTTGTGGTAAATATTTCACAAAGTATATGTATATCAAACCATCACTGTAAAATAGGTAAATTATACCTCAATAAAGCTGGGGGAAAATAGTATAGGAAGAGAGGAAAGCACTGTAACTTCTTTACTGCTATGAATACTCAAGTCACATATTGACACTGATGTGACAAAGTCTTCACATTGTTGGTCTGCAATGACTAAATTAAAGTTTTATGTGCTCCTGTCCAATGCTCTGATAACACAGTTTCTGCACTTCTCTGGTTCCACTGCACAACCTGACCTTAGGGTGAAATGTGACATCACTTGTGTTAAGTTTGTGTTGGAAGATTCTCAGAGGGAGGTAAGTGAGCTCCTGGGAGCTCAACCATAAAGTGGGGACAGCAACAAATCCTCTGAGGCACCGTGAGCTCATGGGGTGGGGGTGGGGGGGCATGCTAGCAGGAAGCTGGGGTGTGCTACTTGTGATGCTGCCTTAGATCGACCCCAGCGTCTCCTGGCCTAGACCTGCACTTACTCAGCACTTATCATAATTTCACCTGCACAGGAACCCCACAAAATAGGTGCTGTCATCTCATTTTAAAAGAAAAAAACTAAGGCTTTGAGAAATTAAGTACCTGGTTCCAAATCATAATCTAGAAATTAAAAAAGGCCGTTTTTGAGCTATTATCTGAACTCTAAAGGTTGAGCTCTTTCCACATGAACTGCAGCCTCATCACAGTACTGTAAACTAGAGAATGCAGGTCTCCTAAAAAGGCCAATCACAGGGAAATAACTCAGTCGTGGGATAGCACCCCTATGGGCTACCAAGTGGTCATGAAAAGTAATGCAGACTTTGTGATATCTGAAAAGTTTAAATGCACAAACTCTAGTAGAAAATTTGATATAATGTTAAGTGACCATCAATCAGGCATTGTTTAAATTAATTAAGGTACACCCACACAATGGATAACTCAGCCATTCAAAATAATTAATGCCATATGGAAAAAAACTGACTAATCCAAGACTCATAAAAAGCAAGTATAAAACAGTGATACCAATTGTGTGGAAAAAAACAAATGAGACACGTAAACACACACACACGCTCTTGACTACTAAGAAACTGTACCAGCTGCTCCAGGAGAGAGAAACGGGGCAGCAGGGAACGTGTTTGGGAAGAAAATACGCTCCTCATATTTGTATCTGAATTTCCTCCTTTGTTTTTCATTGCTTTGTCTGTACTTTTCAAATTACCTGCAATGAAATATACTACTTGTATAATCAGATTAAAACATTACTTAAATTGTGAGGGGCAGGGGGAGTAGGTGCATTCATTACAGGATTTACTACATACTGCATAAGCCTATTTTTGTAAAATGAAACACTGGAAGGATAATCCAGACACAAACCTAGGAGTTACTATAGAGACAGGTGTCATGGGAGCAAAAAAGGATCAGTGTCTAAGCTTCTCTTCATAGTGTCAATTACCAAGCCCTAACAATGTTTGACATATTTAAAAAATAACGGTAATTCGAAAAAAGGGGGAAGGTACCATCCAACTGGAAACAAACTGAACAAATGAACTTATTGTGTAGCAAACAGACACCACTTAGAGAAAGCCAACTCTAATTGCACGTCTATATTCTGACCCTAAAACGTATGAGGAACATTCGAGGAGCACAAAAAGAATGAAAGCCCCGAATCGGCAAATCTGCAAAAACTGCAAGTTGACTAGTGGTCACCAAGGAGTGAGGGGGATGGGGAATGAGAAGTGACTGTTAGGATGTGGAGTTTCTTTTTGGGGTGATGACATGTTCTTTAATTAGATAGTGGTAAAGGTTGTACAATTCTGTGAATATACTCAGAACCACTGAATAATATACTTTAAAAGAGTGCATTCTCTAGTTATATAAATTACATCTCAATAAAGCTATTATTAAAAAACAAACTAAGTAAAATCTTAAATTTTACTCAATAGTTTTACTGTTAATACAAATAGTGGTATTAACATTTTTAACTTACTTTGTGTCTATTTTAAGAAAAAGCATACAGCTTTTGTAAGGAAACAAGATTTTTGGTAAAACAGAAAAAAAGAGCTAAAATAAACAGGCCCTATAATATTACATTTTACCTGGATATTTTTAAATGAACTCAAACTATCTACTTCATGAGTATAGGATTGTTTCCTCCCCTAGCTCTGTCCCCTGACGAGGCCTAGAAATGATGTCACTTGAGCAGGAGTAAGCACACTGAGTGCCCAGAACCTGGCTCAAAATTCCATTTCCCCACAAAGGCAGCAGGCTCCTTAGAGAAATGGCAGGTCTGGGCAGGACACAAAAGGTAAACAGTGCTGAAGGTGAGGTGTCACGCAAGAACCTGTCGCTGGGACACAGGAGCCCTCCCTGGCCAAATCTGGAATAATTTCAGCACAAAAAGAACAAAGACTGAATTGATAAGACAGAAAGTAAATATAAATACTTAAGTCCTTAGTGATTCTTAAGAAAGAGAGAAAGACAAAACCCTCCCTTTAAAGAGGTGTGCTAACTAGGAAATGTAAAAGATGGAACAGAATGACACAAGCACAACTTTGTAAGAACCACTGAAATGCAAGACAAAGGTGAAGCCCACCAGAGAATGCTGAAATTGCAGAGCAGAAAGGTTGTCGGGGACAAGATACTCACGTGGCTTATCACCTTACAGGTTCTTAACATTCACGAAAAGGAAGCAAACATCTCTACAGCCGAGAGATCTGGTGGCTATCCCCTAGACAAGTGCTCAAACTTAACACCACTAAGTTGGACAGAACAGCGTGACACTGTGGCCTCAGAGGGAGCAGTGTGAAGTCCGTAGCACCTCGATGAAGTGTTCCTGCCTTATATTTAGGAGTTGCATGCAGAATAAAGAAATGCCAATGATGTCTGCATCGTGTTCTAATGGTTCTCATCACTATCCTTGTCAATTTAATTTGCAATTAAATTCAGTTAGGCTTTACGGATCCCAAAACAAAGGAAGATCAAACTGTTTTTAAAAGTATTCTCCTACTAGTGAATTTGTTTTCCATTCATAGGGAAATACACATTTCATTCTTCATTTCCACAGCACAATCAAATTCTTCAGGTAGGTAAGAACACGGCATGCAGCAAAAATCAATCAAACAAACCACAAACTACCCAAGTAGGAGGAGGCTAGTGGTGAGACAAAAAAAAGAAAGCATGAAGGAATCTAGCACATGTAACTTAAGAGATAAAACTGTTATAAATGGAGATGGAGAGAAAGTGTGAATCCTGGAATAAAAAAAGAGAAAGGCGAAATCCATGAAGAAAGGAGACAGAAAACAGAGCAGGGATGCTGGGGATGGGAATGGAGAAATACCACTGTGTGCTTTGTAGAAGTGCCTGTTAGGACGAGGCAAAGGGGCAGGAGAACACTGGGAGAATCAGCGATTTGGGGTCTCACATTACGGTTAAGACAGGTTTAGCTATCTGGCAGAACCGCTGGAGCTACGGAAAGCGCGTTACCTTAATAGTTATGTAGTTTTTCAGTGATTTGGACATTTTTTCTTCGTTGCCTTTCACGTGCAAATGCCCTGAAACAAAAAACATAGTCATTCATTCTGAACTGGGTGGGAGGTGAGGGACTCCTCCATCCCTTCTGTGGAAGGGAAGAAGGTGAAGTGGGCACTTCTCCAACAGTTGCCTGAGCCACAGGGCTGGGCTGTGGCCACCGCAGGGACATGGAGGAAACACACAAATGCAGCATTCTCCAATATGCAAATACCCATGTATATGTGGGTATAAGATTCCCCCCAAATCCTCACCCACATGTGACCCTGTACTTGTTCTGGGGCATCAGATACACCCAACCCCACAGTGGGCGACGGCCAGACACCACTGCCGACTCAGAACCCAGACAAGAACAGAGAACAGACGAACCGTGACCCTGACGAAACAGCTCACACTTTGTTTCCCCATTTCCTGTAACTTAGAAACCATGATTGAACGAATCTCTGGTTTTTCAAACCAGGCACCGGGCAATAAAGCTTATTTACAGATGCTCAGAATTGCAGAGTAGACCTTGCAAGGGCTCTGAGAATGATTAATTAGATTTTCTGTTGTGGTTGGTTGTCACAGACTTATCAAGGTCTTGGTATTATTTCACCCCCATGTATCTGAAAGTCCAGAGGAAAACCAAACCCATCAGAACTCCTCAATCCCAGCTTGGAATTCTTCCTGGGCTGTATTTTTACAAGGTTTACTTCAAAGGGAGGGCCTTTCCTTTCCCAACAGAAAATTCTTCCACTTTTTCAAGGCCAATTTTTCTGAGAAATGGTTAAAATGTGACTTTGAAAAGGGAAGTTTCACTTTGATAATGTAATTCTAGGTAATGTGTCAGATGAACTAAGCACAATTAAATTTTTTGAATTGACAATATTTGAAAAAGTACACATCTATTTAACTCTATCTTCTATCCATCTACTTCAGAAAAAAAGTATTAATTGTAAAGACATATGTACCTCTATGCTCATTGTAGCATTATTCATAGTGGCCAAGACATGGAAACCACCTAAATGTCCTTCAATAGATAACTGGATAAAGAAGACTTGGAAACCACCTAAGTGTCCTTCAAAGGATAATTGGATAAAGATGTACACATATACAATGGAATTATATTCAGCCATAAAAAGGATAAAATATTGGGTGGTCTGATGGTAGTGGGTTATTAGAACTTGTAAAACAATAGTGTCACTATGGTTGGTATACTACCCCCCACTGCTGAATTTGACTGGTTTAAATAAAAAAGGATAAAATACTGCCACTTGCGACAACATGGATGGATCTTAGAGTATCATGGTAAGTGAAATAAGTCAGATGGAAAAATGACAAAAATTACGTGATTTCATTTATACATGGGATATAAAACAGAAAGTAATGAACACAAAAAAACAGAACAAACAAATTCATAGCTACAGACCACAGTATGGCGGTTACCATGGGGGGAGGGAGTGAGGGGCAGGATGAAGGGAATAAAGGGGGTCAAATATATGGTGATGGAAGAAGCCTAGACTTTGGGTGGTCAACATACAATGCAATATATGGATAATGTATTACAGAATTGTACACTTGAAACTTACATAAATATTAACTAATGTTACCCCAATAAATTTAATTTTTTTAAAAAGTATCGATTCTGCGGCATTGTCAGGAGACACTGCTGTTCCACCAGGGCCAAAGTGGAACAAAGAAGATTCAGGCGCCTTACTAGCTGGGAGAAGTCAGAACAAAATCCCTTTCCCACATTTAAAGATAAGCCCTGCTGTTTTATGGACACCAAATTCCTCGTTATTAACTAACAGAGGTCAAAGAAGTGTGAGTGTTCAAACTGCTAACAGTTACGTTTTTGATCCCTAGATCCACAGCTCACTAAAGGGACACGCTGCATTTCACACTGTTTACTACAAATTGGGACTCAGCAAGAGCAATAACCAATGAAATGTCTGTGGAAGGATCAAGCTCTAACTTCCCACATAGTAAACATGGTAACGATCTGTTCCAGAACCTGAGATGAGGGACAAGAATACCTCTTTTACTGTGACACAGCCCTTCAGACCTCAAAGAGTTCCTCTCCAGACAGGCTCTATGCACACTCTCTAAGAGTGTGTTACTCTCACAAGTCCTCATGCCAAAGGGGAGAGACTTTATTTCACATGATTTCTGACATGAAGTGTGGCACCTGACTGTGGAAATGCACTGGGTCCCCAGGAAGTCATTTCTGATGCCTACCGCCCCTTCCCCTGTGAGCACCAGTTGAAAATGGAACCAGGATCACCAGGTTTTTTTACCTTCTACTTAGGGAATCTGTCTAGCAAGGCACGTCACTGGCAGAAATAAAGTGGATTTTGGCTATTGTTGAGTTCTACCCAGAGAAATGAAGTACAATACTAGATAATAGCTCATACACCATTAACAGCAATTCAGCCAGCTTTGTTTCTCATCGTCAGACTACTTTAAGGCAGCACAGAAATGAGTCATTGCAGAGAACAGACATCCTTGTTCCTGGGACACCCCGAAGGCATGCACAGTGACAATGGGGGTAACTCCCAGGAGAGCATGGGAGCAAAGAAGAGGCTACGGTTAAGTGCTCTTAGGGACAAGCAGCCCCATCAACTTGCTGCTGTGAAAAAAACCCACATGAACCCTTATCGCAGACTTTAAGCAGCATACTGTATATTATAAAGCTGGAGTGTCTCTACATTTAATATTACTTCATTGTAAAACCCAATTTCCTTCATTCATAGACTTAAATAAATGGCATTTGTTAATGCATTGTTTTAGATGTTGACTATCTGTATCTCCCAAACGTATCACTATCAAACACCCTTTATCTTTCTTCGCGCCAAATACTAAACTACTCATTCCATAAAGGTTTTAAAACCAGTGCATTGTGGCCCTTTGTAAAAATCTGGACATATGAATCTTCCTATGCATCATGGGAAATTCCAAAATTGCTATGCTCAAGTTGTAGCTTGGGGAGTACCCTGGTGGTGTAGCTTCGGCACTGTCAACGCTGCAGCCTGGGTTCGAGTCCCAGCCAGGGAACTACCCACATTAAAAAAAAAAAAAAAAGATGTAGCTTGTTTCATGATCCACTTCTGAGAACAGATGGCTGGTGTTAACCAACTATATTTTTTGAATAGTGAAATGGGAGGTAGTATTATTAGAGGATGACAGATATACTCATATATAGTGACAATATTAGGTCAAAATCTGCCTACTCATAGAAAGGATTATGTCATACTATTTGAAATTCCTTAATAGTTTTATTTGAAAGAACCTTTTATGAAACAATATTGTAAAACACTGTCCATATTCTTGTTAGTAGACGCATTCCCATACAAGGAAGTTCATGTCCAACTGACGGAAATTCAAAAACAATTTAAAAGACAACTCCATTTCTTGATCTTTTAGCTGATCTATGTATTTCCAAATGTAGTTGTTTCACCAATAAAGATGGAATTGACAGAACTTAAATAGAACAAATTAATTTGAAGTCATTACTTACCAGAATGCAGAAAATAATTTCCCCACTGCTTGCACTGATGGAAGACCTCACACTGTGCGATTTCATTTTCATGATGTGGAAAAGCTAGATCTATCCCACCTGAATGAATATCCAGCTGACTTCCGAAAACCAAACTGCAAGACACAGTGCAGAGCTGTGAATTAATTCAATCAAATAACACATTTCTCCAACCACATCTTGTATTTAATCTTTCTAGCCTTTATGCAATGAATAAAATAAATGGATCTCAGTTTTAAATCAATAGGCATGATAATTTAACTCGTACAAAGGGAAACCGAAATTGTTTTAACTTCATAAAAAATCCCTAATTCATAGCTTTTCCTCTAGTAAAGAGATTTCATTCTCTTTGCTCCAGATGCACGGTTTTTAAAAACTTACAAAATCACCTTTTATTATTTTCAATAGGTAGAGTTTAGTGATATTCCAACTTTAACAAAAGAGACAGAACTATAAAATAAAGAAAATTTTTAATTTGGTTTTTGAAAATTCAATGATTTTGTGATATCAGAAAAACAAGGTACCAGAATGTAAAGCAATGCACTTCAGCTGTCAGTGTTTCTTTTTTTCTTTTTTTTCTTTTTCAGTGTTTCTGCTGTAACACTAGACTACACATTTCTGGAAAACTTCATGTCCTACAAAACTGCAAACTAAAATTAACAGGGTCAATGGGAACAGTGAAGCTAGCCAGACCACTCAAAGCCTGTGCACCTCTCACCAGAGCACCTGCAAAAACAATCTGTACCGCCACAAACAGTCCAGGTTGACGAGTGGTTGCTTCAGAGGACATTAAAAATGAAAAAGTCAATTAAAAATGCAACAATCAGCACAGTGGAAATGCTGGTTTGTGGTGGCTCTGCTGAGGCCATCTCCCACAGCAGACAGCAAGGCTGGAGTGCAGACCTTCATGAAATTTTCTAAAGAAGATTAAAAATAGATATATTCAAAGGTGCCACAGCCTCGCTGAGGTCCCTCCTGCTGATGGCTGACTCTTCTCCCAACTGGCTCCCCAGCTCTAGGAAAAAAGGGCATGTGTACCAGTCGTGCTTTAGCTAAGGGGCGATGGGGAAAGGCCCTCCTGTGCCTCAGTGGGTTGTCCGTTAGTGTACATTCCGGCAATGGGTTTACAGAATCTCAGAGAGTCCTTGAAATTCAAATGCTGTGAAGAAGAGCATGAGATGGGAGGGACCGGGATTGGATAGGAAAACACAGGGCCCTCATTTGGAATGAGTGATTCATTTTTACAAATATCCCAAAGCACATATGACAATGTTGAATTCTAACAAGTGAAACTGTGGGCCCCTGACGCTCATTATGTTAGTCTCTCTCTCTCCTTTTTTTTTATTAGTCTCTACTCTTGTCTATATGTCAGACCTATTTTAAAATAAGAGAAGGCTGAGAAGGAAGAAAAGTCTATTTTAATTATTTAGATTTTAACAAAAATAAAGTATTTCATGGTACCATTACATTTGAAAATTAAATGTTTTCTACCTGCTTTAGAGAAATTATTTGAATCTAAAAAATAATGTTTCTACAACCCAATGTGTATCTCACATTGCTATTAAATCAATAAGTATTTATAAATACACACAATGTTTATAGTATGACTGAGAGCTGGACACAGTTATTTTTAATGAGAAGTTGGACCCATGCTTCATAGTAAGAAGAGTTTGATGGCTCAGGAATTCCTGGAAGCATTTCCAGATGGGCCATGCAGACATCCGCACAGGTTGGGCAGCAAGGGCAGGTGAGATAGGAAAGGAAGAATGCCTTCTGGGTCTTAATTAGAATGAACAAAATTTTCAGGGGCAGGTCATGGAGGATGAGGCTTTCCAATCTGGTAGGATAAGTTAAGTTTACCCAGTAAACCTACGTAGAGCAGTGTGGGGTCAGTGCATGGGACAGAGTGCTTGTATAGGACATAATTACCACTGCTAATGTATATGCTTATGAGGTTGGACAATTAATTTCACAAACTCATCCCAGAAAGTGCTACATACTTCACTGCTGAATATCACTATGGTCACCTTCGAAGTACTCCCCTTGGGAAGCTATCCACCACCGCCAGCACCTAGTCCACCCTTCAAATCAATTTTGGAACCCTTTTTCTGGAATGGCCATCAGAGCTGTCATTGTACCCAAAATCTGACAACTAAGTTACCAAGGTTGCCACTGTGCGCTTACATTGGCAGCACTGTACAAACAACTCAGTAAAGTGTCATAATGAGATGACAGCTCTGCTGGCCATTCCAGAAAAAGAGTTCCAAAGTTGCTTTGAAGGGTGGACTAGGCACTGGGGTCGGTGCATAGCTTCCCAAGGGGAGTACTTCAAAGGTGACCAGAGTGATATTCAACAATGAGGTATGAAGCACTTTTTCTGGGATGAGTTCGTGAAATTAATTGTCCGACCTCATATACCCAGCCAGAAAACAGCACCACGGCTAATTTGAGGGTGACTGAGTTTACCAATCTTAAAAGTTTTGAGTGTAGCTAGTAGCTTTAAATGTTCACCTTAAGCATACATTCTTTATGTGTGCGATTTTAAAAACCACTTATTATAATAAATATCTGCAATGAACTGAAACACATCAAATATATAAAAAAATCTGTGAGTTAATATGAAACTAGAAAATCCCTCACTTCCACCAACAGGAAATATACAAGGGCTGTCCAGAAATATCCAGCCAGGTAACATGAAAAATAGAGGCATTTATAGCTGGATTTTTTCTGGACAGCCCTTGTACACACGAGGTTATTCACTGCAGGTATTTGTCCGAGCAAAATAATGGAAACAACAAAATGCTCCTCCTCCACAGGGTACTGGCTAAATGAAAGAGGTCCAACTACACAGAATAGCACCACGAAGCCGAGACATGTGATAAAAGACAAATGACACAAGGGAATTACAGGAGAGACTGCAAAGGGAAATGAGAAAACAGAACAGCACATGCAGTATGCCGCTTTCTGTAACACACACACACACACACACACACACAAAGGGGCACCTGGCCACAGGCAGAACCATGGGAAGTGCCAAAGGAATGGTCCGCAGAGATCAAAAAGAAGGTGGAGGGGGTCCCAGCAGAGATGCTGATACCATAAGAAAGTTGTATGACAGAGGATGAGGAAAGAGCGCAGGCCTCAGCTAGCTGTCACAGACCAGGGCACCAGTGACCTCAGGGCACCAGTCAGTGGGGATACCCGGGAGGAAAGCCAGGCAGTAGCAGGTCACGTGTAGATGGTGAAAAGAGAAGCAAACAAAAAGGAGGGTTGCTGGAGGGATCAGGATCAGAGGAGGAGCTGTGTTCAGAGAGACTCCCAAGACATGAGTGTCCCTAGCATGGTGTTGTGCAAGGTGAAGAGCTGGTGCAAAGGGCAGATCAAAGAACTGAGAAGGAGCCAGACTTGTGGAAACTGGGGATGACACCTGATAGGATAAGATGGAGAAGCAGCTTTGGGGGTGAGGGTCTGTGGACTGAGAGAGCAGGTAACAGGTCCCATCCGTGGGGCTCTGCCCTCACCCAGGCCCTCAGCCGCAGGGTCAGCATTTCCCACACCCACCTCAGCAGACAGATGAAAGCGATCTGGAACTGGCTTGTAAGTGATAGGAAATCAAGAACTGTAAAGCAGGCACTAATAAAAAAGAAAATGCTGATGTTGGAAAGATAAACATGCCATGTTTGTTTTGTTTCCCTTCTTACAGCTGGTCCTACTGCAACGGAGAACTGAGCAAGCTTTCTTCCCAAACCACCTGCTTGGTGGGCATTGGTGCGCACGCCAAACCTGCCTCCTTTGCGCCCTCTGCTGACCATGTCAGGCATTGCGCAAGCTTTCACATCCACACAAACCCTGGAAGAATCCTGGAACTCTTACCTTGATATGGTGGAACATTCGATATGCCAGCCAGGTCTTCCATTTCCCCAAGGGGAAGTCCAAAACACCTCCTGGGGTTTAGCTGTCTTCCAAAGGGCAAAGTCGCTGGCGTGCCGCTTGTCAGAGTCACCTGCCAATAACACATGGTTGATAATGGGAGAGAACCTACGATGGACAAACCAACCCAAAATCGCCACAAAACTGAGACACAGCAAGTACTCCCCCAAATTCTGTTCCTTCTTATAAGTAACCTCACATTTCTCATTCATATGTTTTTCTCTTTCCCACATGATGGCTAGAAGAACCATCATGTCAAGTAAGTGGCATAAGTTTATAGGGCAGGATAATGCCGAAAGACAGAAATAACTTGAACAAGTGTTCTTTGTGGTTTTTGCTTGGTTTTGTTTTGGTTCTCTTAAATAGTATCCTTTGAAAATTACTTTTAATTTAGTTTTGCATACTTATTATTTGTTTTCCATAAAATGACTTTGATCTAACAAATCACTGGAACAGAAGAGAGTATAGGAATAGATTCAAATACATTGGGAGCATAATATATGGTAAAATATATATGGGAACTTAATGGATGATAGAACACATATGGGAATTCAGTACATGAAAAAATACTTTTGAGAATTTAATATATGGTAACAGCAAGATGGAGAAGAGTGTTAAAACATGACCCCAGACATGCACATGCTTCGTGTGCAGAAACTGTCTCTAGAGGGAACCACGCAGAGGGGCCCATGTGCTGTCTGTAGTGAGAACAGCTGGAGGAGCAGGCAGGTGGGGGAAGGAGATGTGTCACATTCTGTGTGAACTTTATACTGTACATGTTTTCTCTATTTGAAAACACAATTAAATTTAAAGCACAGCTGTGATCAACAGTGTGGCACCATCACCACTACTGAGAGTGGGGGTCCTGACTGAGCACTGCGAAAGCAGACATCAAGTCTATGCTTCGGCCCCCTGGAATCCAAGGGGGAGGCCATGGACTAACCCACCTGGCTCTGCAATAGGACCGGGGGCCACCCCGACGAGCTTGCCGTACTTGTTTCCTCTCGACTGCACATCAAAGTACACGTTGCCTGTTTTATAAAGGTAATTATGATTTCATAATTAAATATCAGCTTAATAGCAAACAAGTCACTAGAATTTAAGCACAGAATATGACATCTGGACTTCATTTGGCTCCTTTCATCGTATTTTAAAATCAGAATTAACACCAGTCCTAAATTTTTTTTTTTTGGGGGGGGGGGGGGCGGTTCCCTGGCTGGGAATCGAACCCAGGCCATGATGATGACTAAATTTTTTTAAAAGCACTCATTTGGACACATCATGAACATCTGGATGTAGACATGAAAACATAAGTGTAAGTCCTACATCAAATGTTGAAGCAATTCCTTTTAACAAGAAAAAGATAAAGTGCATGTTATCATTAGCCTGCATTCATTCAGCTCTGGGCTTTACATTACATACCAATCAACAAAGAAACTCTTTCCTAACTAGATATCCTCTAAGACTGTCTTTTTTACTGTTACAAACATCTCCACACCTGCGACTATCCTTTCACTGAGGAGCAGACCATCTACCTTTTTAGACTAAGGGAGCAAGATGACCTTCGCCGTAGGGCCCAAACCAGCCCTTGCTACTTCCATCTACATAGTGTAAAGAGGCAGCACAAGGGAGGGAATATCAGAGCCAGAACTCATGCAAGAAGAGTCTTGACTCGAGGTCATTGGGGGTTGCGTGGAAGCAGAGGTCCCAGGTGACTTGGCTCCACCCTGTCTCCCTTAGAGTCCATCTCTTCACTCAAGAGTTTATTACTGAGCTCCAATTACCAGCTGGGATAAACTGGTAAAAATGGGAGAAGTACTGTGGGAGTTGCTTTCTATTAAGTCAGAACATAAACAGCCCTTGAAAATGCTTTAAAAGAGAAAGAAACTGCTCCCTTTAATGGAAAAAACATTTTCCTGTACCTTTGCTTATGTTATCAATTTGCTGGACAAATTGTTTCATCACAAATAGTTCAAAGGTCAAATTACAACTAAACTGTCACAAAGTCCAAATTAATGAAGTTTCAGTTAATAAAATTTATTTAAAATTAGTTATGTTATCATTATTTAAAATTTACAGTAAGGCATAGTAAAAAATAATAATAACATTTATTCCTAAAGCATGTTTGAATGAGAATCTCTAAGCACCTCATGAACATTAATCAGTTTATCTGGGTAACTTGAAATAAAGTTACACGACAGCAGGAAACAATTCCCTGTATTTTCTGAAGAAAACTTCACTTCAGTCACCTAAGCCCTTTAAAATACCTAAGACCTTTAAAACACGTTTAGATGTTGGAAACAACATCTAAATATAGCAAATAAGATAAAGTAAATGACTACAAGTCCTTCTGCATGCATAGGCTACTGAGAAAGGCAACACATGTTTCCACGAGTCTGGGGACCCTCACATGTATCCTTTGCTTTCAAATATGACTGTAAAAGAAAGGTGCTTACAGTCCAATAATCCCTGTAAATGGTGTCCATTATCATCCTTTGTACTGTTACTGACTTGCAACAAGCACTGCAATCCCTGCATATCCCCAACCCTGAGCTGAGTACTCTAATGGATTATTCACTAAAAACAAAAGGTTTATCTGGTTGCAAGGACTGACAAAATACGAATACATTAACAACAGGCTGAGGCAGCACATGACTGGCTACCAAAAGCTACAGCACAGATATCAAAGCTGATAAGGCTTTTCAATTTCAGCGACAGATGGTAAAGAAAATTTCCTAGGAAAGAGAAAACTTAGGTCAAGGTTTGTGGGATGGGCAGGATTTAGATTTGGAAAGAATGACTAGAAAGGAGTAGGTACACAGAAAACAATGCTGAATCACAGACGCAGCAAAACACCAGGATGCCAATCTTTCCCTGAGGCCACCAAACATAAAGCAGCAGCTCCTAAAGCAACGACGCTCTACCAGAAGGAAGTGATCACACTAATCCAGAAGACAGGGCGTCCTGTGAGACAACAGGCCTGGTCAGTTTCCTCAACGAGCCCAAAATGAGGGGGAAAAAAGTCAGGACATCTTAGAGACTGAAGGAACACAACCCTGTGCAGTGAACTATCTGCATTACATCAGGATGTGGGGAGATGGGGCAATAATTGAGTAAATGAGAACATGCAGAGGATGTGAGATGCTATTAGGGAACTGTCCAGCGTTTCATGTCTCACAGTGACAGTAGGGTTACGCTGGGTGACATCTTTTATTTTGAGATGCACGTTGAAGTGTCAAGGGCCTGAAGTGTCACGTGTCTGCAACTTTGTTTCATTGGTCCATCAAAAAACAACATGCCTGTACAAGGAGATGAATGTCTGAGGGCTAGTCATTTAACAAGGGAATGGGTCTTTAGAGGTACCGCCATTGTCCCCAACATTTTGTTATGAAAAACTGTGAACAGTTAAAAGAAGACTCCAGTGAACACCTGCATGTCTACATCCAACAGCTGTAGCATTCTGCCATATTTGTGTTATCAAAACTAGCTATCCATATGGTCATCTCTTCCTGTGACTGTGGAAATATTTTTTAAAAAATCTGATGCAACATTTTGCAAAGACATAACAACTGTAAGAAAACCTCACATCATTTTCACTGTAGGAAAAGAAACAGTAAAACATGTGGCACATTCCAATATCTCCTAAATGTGAGTCCAGTTTCTAAAGTCCTATCAGTATAACCAAATGGTCAATTTTCATAACATAACCCCTACCTTTTCCTGTTGAATAAGCATGCCCATTAGCAATTATTCCTTCAATAAAAGAAATGATCTGAGGAATATTTTCAGTTACCCTCAAGTATACTGTGGGAGGGAGAACCTGAAAGAAAGCAAAGGGGAGATGACTTTACATAGTTCAAAAACTTAGGTCAATCACAGCCGCCCTTCACTCTCCAAGCTTCTTATCCTCCTGGCAAGAAGAATCAACAACAGGTTTTACCTTCAAGGTTGCCATATCTTGTTTAAAATCTTCTTCATAAAGATTGGCGAGAGAAGCAGGTGATATGTTCATCTGTAAAAGGATGAGGTAAGCATATTAGGGAGTCTGGACTACTCATGAGAGAACCACATGGAAGCACGACCAGCTCCCATGGCTGGGAGTGGTGAGCCACAGGGCCCCACCATGGCTGGGCCTCAGTTTGGCACTGCCTGCTCACAAAAGAGGCATTTAATTTTAGGTATCAAACTTATTCTAGTAGCTCAGCTACTCAAAAAGGTGAGATGACCCTCTTTTCTGGTTAGAGAGGAAAAAGGAATACACAATTCATGATTTCCATTATACGCATGTCCAACCTGTGGCCCAGGATGGTTCTGAATGCAGCCCAACACAAATTCTTAAAACATTATGGGATTTTTTTTTTGTGACCTTTTTTCTTTTTAGCTCATCAGCTACCATTAGTGTTAGTGTATTTTATGTGTGGCCCAAGACAATTCTTCCAATGTGGCCCAGGAAAGCCTAAAGATTGGATACTGATGCTTTATATAATTCAAAACAAAAACTAAAATATACAAAAGAAGCCTTCACTTTTCTAGAACAAGGACAAGCCCAATCAATCTATGCTACATAATACCAGGAACTTAAGTCCTAGCTTATCTCTTATCCCTCAGTAGGCAAAAGATAAGAAGTCACAAATACATTAAAGAGGAAATCTCTAAGAAATATTTAAAAGCAATATAGCACACAAAAATAGGGATTGTGATAGGTGTTCAACCTCATGACTGAGCTTCTGAGGACGGCCAAAACTCCCATAAAAGAAGGTCAAATTCTGAACACAGGGCATTTGGGAGCACATACCTGCAGCCTCAGATTCTCAAAGGGGGCTGCCACACAAACTTAAGCTCACAAAAGTACTCCCAGGACAGAAGCATGACACACTATGAAATTCTAAACTGAACCTGGCTTCATAACCACTGAGCTTCTGAAGTGACCCCAATGTAATGCAAACTGCTTCTGTAGCACCTGCTCTGTTATGGGCACTCCCCTGCCCCTCCTCCCCAGCTCTGAGAGACAGGTCAGGTCTCCCCTTTTGTGCTGAGGAAATTTCAGTTCTGGAATAGTAAGAGACTTTCTCAAGTGAAATACCACCTTGAACCCTATCATCATGAAACCCATGTTCTTCCCAGTGCAGAGTCCTAAAATGGCAATCATCCTAGAAACTGAGACCAATGAATATTTACTGAAGAAATAAATCTGGTGAATGAAGTGTTGCTGCCCAAGCATCTTTACGGCTGTGTAGTGTTGAGCAAGACAATAAATCTCTGTGCCTTAGGCTTTCTTTGCAATATGAAGATAGTCCCTTAGATTGCTCTGAGGAGTCAATGTGCAATGGTAAAGTCAATGCTGTGAATGGAAAACACTACATTAATATCACTATTATAGAGACAGAACACCTAGCACCTAGACATATCTGGTGATAAGTAGCTATGAGTCCTTTCCCTGTGGTGTAGCTTTGTGAAAAAGCAGGCCCCCCCAAAATAGAAATCAGTTAACTTATATCTATTCAGAGGACAAGAATCCAACCAACCAAAAAGCTAAAAATTCAGTGTTATCTTCCACTTCAGAAGTTTCAAATACTAGGCAGTTTGAACCAAAAGCTCACCAGATTGCCTGTATTTACCTGTAATTTTTATTTTCTGCATAAGAAACGCACTCCCAAGGAACTAGAATGACATGAAGGGTGCCTAGGACTGGCTCCCCTCCCAAAAGGAAACCACTGTCACCAGTTGTCTCAGGAGCACAACTGTGGTCATACGTGCATTTGTATTTTCTTCTTGAAATGTAGCACCTTCCACACATGGCCTGCACCTGGTTTCCTTTGCTGACAACGTTCCAGAATGGCTCATGGAGATCGTGTGCTAAGCCACCTTCCTTTCAAATGCTGTCTGCAGTCTGTCCCACAGACATATCATGAACTATTCACCAGTCCTCTCCAATTACTGTCCCATCTTTTGATGTGACACACACATCACTTCCCACAGTGGCAAGTACATTTCTAAACTACAGACGTAGACGTGAAACAGCTGGTGACAGCATGTTTGCTAGCTACTGCCAACTGCCTTCCACGGAATGTATACCAATTTGAACTTGACCTGGAATGCATGAGAATATCTATATCCCACACCCTTACCTGCACAGTGTTAGCAAACATCTTTGTCAACATGACAGCTACAAGATGCTTTCTCATTCTAACTTTAATCTGTACTTGTCTTATTTTGTGTGAACTTGAACATCTCTCATGTTAGCAAACTATTTGTATTAAACAATCTGCAATTACCCATACCTATGTGCCTATCAAGCTACAGATGTTTTCTTACTGATTTGTAGAAATTATTTTTATATGAAAAAAAATTAATCTTTTATCTCTGATAGAAATTTCAATATTTTTTTTCAGTGTTCCAACTTTATGGTTACTTTATGGCATGTAGAAAATTTCTTTTTATATTTAGTAATCTTTTATATTTCTCATCCTTTTCCTCTAAATGGCTTCTGGGTTTGAAAACAAACTTAGAAAAGCCTTCATCAATATGAGGCTTTAAAAAGTACCCCGAGGTTCTTTTAGTAATTTGTGGTTTTATCTCCTTTATATTAAATCTCTGATCTGCCTCAAATTTGGTTGTGAGGCATATATCCAACTTCGGTTTATTTTTTTCCTCAGATGGTTCCCCAACTGACAACACATTTTACTGAATAATTCATCTGTTCCCCATTGATCTGAAATGCCATATTTATCACAAAACAAACTTCCATTACTTATCGTGTCTGTTTCTGGACTTTCTAGTGTGTTCCATTATCTGTCTATTCATGTATCTGTACAACAGTTAATTTCACAAGCTTCAGAGACAAAAAGCAGATCGGCGGGTGCTTGGGACAGGGAACCCAGGAGGAGGGAAGGAGAGATGACAGGAGGGAGACTCTTAGGGACAATGGACGGAGGGGGATGTTCACCATCTCAACACTGGTAGTGGGTTCACAAGTGTGCAAGTTTTATCATGTTGCACATCTTGTGTGCACTATATGCAATTTATTGTGGGTCTGTTCTACCGCAATAAGGCTGTTAAAAAAAAACACACACAAAAGAATCTATGTAAAAAAAATTTCTATAGGTTTTAAAATACATTTTAATATCTGGTAGAGCAACTCCTCAATATTCTTCTTTTACAGACATTTCCTGGCTATTCTTGCTTTTTTGCCATCCCATATGAATCAATTTGTCTAGTTCTAAAAAGGGGGGAATAACAGGGGCATTTGCCTATACACACACACATATACTTTTAAATGACTTACAAAGTAAAACATTGTCAAAACAAGCAACTCCCTGTCCCACATGTGGCTTCTCTAGATCACATGGCACCACCCCAGAAACAATGGTTTCAAAATATTTATGAGTGACAATGAACTGTAAGAGGAATATCATCTTTTTTTTTTTTTTTTTTTTTTTTTTTTTTTTTTTTTTTTTCATTTTAAGCAGCTGATCAAATCACGTATCAGGATAGCACTGTTCTCTGTCACCTTTCCATAAAAGAAACTATAGGAGGCAGGTGCTGAAACGGGGTCCGAGTCCTTGTTAATTCAGATTATTGTCTAGCTCTCCTTTATTATCATGTATCACTGCAAGTGCACTCTCTTCCTGGCAGGAGATCCTGCTGGTCCAGCCCACTCAGACTGAGTCTGCAGCCTTCCTCCAAGAAAGAAGGGCAATGTAGGCCAGTGTTCTGAAGCTCAAAAAGAGTAACTTTGGCTTGAATCACTCTGACACATTTATTGTGACTGTGCCAATATACCATGCCTCTATTCTTACCCCCAAAATCCTCCTGCAGTTTCTATCCCTGACAAACTATAAAACTGTGCAAAATTTAAAGTCAAGGGAGTGGTTCAGAAAAGCGTAATATTATCATTTAAAATAGTTTAAAAGTGTTGGAGAAGATGGCACAAAGAACATCGCCGTCATTAAAAAAGCCTGCATTAGATAAAAAGAATGGCCTTTTTGCTACATTCTAAAAAACAAACTGGTGTTTTCATAAATACATTTTGCAGATATGTGTTTCTCATCTTAAAGTAAGACACTATTTTGAGAACAAAAAACTATTCAATGCCATATTAGCATCCTACTGTATAACAAATACGGAAATTCTCAGGTGTCAAAATTAAACACTCTATATTTAGGATCTTTAAACCAATTCTATGAACTTCTTCACATTCTAAGTAATATTAAAAAAAATTTAAAGTAACAACCAATGCTTCCTGGTGGTGTCTATGAAATCTTCTAAATAACTCCTCATTCTTCCAGCATTTACTGCTGCCTGCCACCCTCTCCTTCCTGAAACTGACCCCTCCCTGGACTCTCCTGGCTCTTCACCACTCTGCTGACCACCCACACTCCCACCTGCCCCTGCCAGGACATCCCCTCAGTCCTCTCCTCCCTGTCTCCCACTTCCCTTGTTCTCTCCCACTGGGCCTCACCTCAGAGTCTGACCAGGCTCCAGCCTCCCACCAGCCACACCTCTATGACCTTCAGGTCCAAGTGTCTGCCTCTGATTCCAAAGATTCTCAGCAGACTCCGATTTACCAAAGGGCAGGGACACATCCATGCTATCTCAGGTTCCAGCTGAGTGTGATGGCCTGCCCAACCTTCCTTCTTAACAAACCTACATCTCCAAATGCCACCTTACTTCAAACTGCTAATTTTCTCACTAAATGGGAGATCACTAACTTCTTTCTGTCATTTCCATGCCAAACCCAGCCAGGGAGGTCAACTTCAATCTCAGACCCTCATCTTCTCCTGTGTGAAGGGGACAATGAGCCACACCTGGGAGGGTGTTAGGAGAGCAGATGTCAGACACAGAGCAGGCTCTCTCGTTTCCCACTACCACTTCCTCTTCCAGTCCCTCCAGATCTGCCCCTCACTTGTTCCTGTGGCCACATTAGTATGTTATAACCTCATCTCAGGGCCTTAAGTGGCTGTACTAAGATGGACACCTGATCCCAGGGACACCAAGCACAGATGGGGCATTGGACATGGGGTAGAGAGAGAACTGAATGTTGATGAAGGCTTGAATTAATCTGTCATAGAGAACCAGGGATGGGGTGATGAACCCCAAATGCTAGCACTGCCCATCTCCACTTCTGGCTTGACAATGTCTTCTGACACCAAACATGTGGTGCCTTTTCCACACCAACCACTTCTCCGATTCTCTGACTCTAACTGGGTGTCCTACCATTTGATCCTCTTCTGACACCAACTTCTGGTGTGAGCACAGACCCCACAAATCAGGTAATCAGTTCCCAAGACTGCCCCACTTCAGATACCAGCTGCAAATGTTGGTCCCCAGGCCACCTGTACTTCTGCCCACTGACTACAAATTTGGGGGTTTGATAGAAATGAGTCACAGAACTCAGCAAAGAACTCTACTTGCTATTACCAATTTATTATCAAGGACACAACTCAGAAACAGCCAGAGAAACGAGATGCACAGGGCAAGGTAGGGGGACCGAGTGGAACTACCATGCCATTTCTGGGTGTGCAACCTCCCAGCACCACCTGGTGTTCACCAGCCACAAGCTCTCGAGCTCTGCCATTCGGGGTTTTTATGGAGGCTTCCTTACGTGAGAAGGTTCATTAAATCACTGGCCCTTGATCATCAACTCCATCTAAGGCCTCTCTCCCCTCCCAGGAGGTAGGGGCAGAGGGATGGGGTGCAAGTTCCCAGTTCTATTTGTGGTATGGCCTTTCTGGCACCAGCCCCCATCCTGAAGCCATCCAGGCGCCCAGCCACAAGCCACCTCATTACCATACACAAGACACTGCATCAGTCTGCCAGGAACCACAGACAAAGACCAAATATACATTTTCTATTACATCACAGCCTTGAGCTCACTGAGCTTCAGATTTGTACATTCAAGGTGGTTTGGGTTTCTTTAGGTACCTCAAACCCACTCTCTCTCTCCACACAGTCTGCTCTCTCAGAAACGCCCTCTCTCAGTGCATGGCTCCCACTGACGTCTCCCAGTGGCCCTGTCTACCTCATGTCCTCCCTACCTGCAGAGTGAGCCCTTCCCACTGGACCAAGCTGATCCTGTGCTAGAATGTGCCGAGAGCCTACAGAACAACATCCAAGTCCTCAGCATGCCATCCAGGCTCAGAACACCTCACTGCCCCTCCAGCATCACCTGTCAACCTCCCAGGTGGTGGTGGTGGGGGGGGTTGACGTGATTGGTTCCCAGACAGAACACAACTCCTCATGCCCCTTTTCTGCCTCCCTCACGCCTTCCCTCTGCCCAGAATCTTCCCACCACTCCTGCTCTTCATGCATCATCCCTTCCTAACGCTTAAAATCCTGTGTGGGCTAAACTCCTCCAATAAGTCTTTCCTGTATTCCAGGGAGGCTGGGTGATCATCTTTGCATCCCTCCATCTGGGCTATAAAATAAACTGTCACACAGAAAACATCTGTCTGTGGGTCCTTTTACCGCACCAGACACAAGCTCCAGGTGGTCAGGAACTGTCTTCCTCACCTGTGCTCACATGAAGCCAGGCACAGGCCTGACCCCAGACTGTTCAGTGCAGGCTCAGCAACCATTCTGGAAATGAAAATCAAGTCTACTGCAAGGAAACACCATACACTGACGGAACTACTCAAACAAAATAGAAACGGCAACCCCACTGAGATGAGAATGTGAAGAAATATGTTTAAAGTTAGGACTGATTTTCAGCACTGTTAGTAACCTCTCTCTGAAATCCAACCATAAACAGAGTGGCAAACTCTCAAATAAATGGCTTATCCCTTAACCTAGTAGTTCCACTTTGGGAAAAAAATTTAAGGAAATTAAAAAGACATTCATAGCAGCACCATTCTTAACAGCTAGAAACAATATAAATAGTCAATGATGAGAGATCTAGAGGAACGGCTGAATCGCCACCCACGATGGAATGATATCTAGTTATGAAAAAGGTCAAACAGTAGAAAATAGGAAGATGTGATTTCTATAAAATAAATCTGAGAAAAAATAACAGAATATGGAAGTAACCTAAAAGTCCAAAATCAAAGATGGTAAATTATGATATGTCCATGTGATGGAATATTATAAGGCTATTTTAAAATGTTTAAGAACATTTAAAAATATGAAAAAAACACTCAAAAGACAGTAAGCAGCGAAAACAGACTATTAAACAATACAAAGTACAAAATGGCTTTCTAAAAAAAATACTGTATACATGTACATACATTTTGTAAAATAACAGGAGTGTAAAGCACTCAGCGCAGGTTGTTCTGTAAATTAGATAATTTAACAATTATTTATAGCTCTTTAGAGATAATGATTAAAGTGCTAATTATAAAAAGCAGAAGAGGTAAAACTTTGAACGTAGACTTTTACAAATATAACTATTTATATAACTACTAATTTAATCCCTCACTAGAATTCCCCCCCAAAACTTCCTTTCAATGTCACATGAGATATAAGAGAAGTGCCCTGTTCACTTAATAAATGAGAAAATTAAACTTCATATGAATTAAATTTCCCTAACCCCAAAGTGGCCTATTTACCTCCATTTGCAAAGAGGGAGTAAGGTATTTACCTTGAAGGCCGAGGGGCCAGGGAAGGAAGTACAGATTCAATTCAGGAGGCCACCACAGATTGAGGCGATTCATTAAAGGCTTCAGGGACCAAAATCAAATGGAACTGAACTTTCTTTATTGGGACAAAAAGATCCTTCTGAAAACCTGTCAGAGTACACTCATTGGGCCATACATAGACCAGTAAGAAGGGGAAAATACTTGTGAAACACAAAAATGGTCACATAGGGGTCAGAACACTCATCAATTAAGTTATCAATCAATACAATCTTCAACACTTACCTCATTAGCTCTTTTAATTATCTTATCATCCACATCAGTAATTCCCATCACCATGATGATGTTGCATCCAAAAACCCTGGTTAGGATCCTTCGAATTATATCAAATCTAACATATGAGCTGAAAGAAAAAAAAATGTTAGAGTGTTTTTAATACAAAAAGTCATCACTGTGATCTTTAAAAAGTAGTGCATTACATTTTAACATGCTACTGCCTAACTTCAAGTGTATGATGTAATAGTTCAAGGGCAGCTAGTAAGAGGAAAAGCCTTTTACTAACTGGTCCACATCAGTACCCACAAGAAATCGGCAAAGGTACTGCCTCAATTGCAGAATACAATGTTAGAATTTTTAATTTTAGAGCTGTTGTTTAAATGAGTTTATGTCTATTTAATTGCATAAACATTTACTCACAATACAGTCTCACTAGTTAGTTAAAATGGAGAGTGTTTAGCATTCTTATTCATGTTCTAGAATAACTATATTTCACTATGACAAAATAAAAGCAAATAATTACAAATCAAAATAAGTACAATCCTATTAAAGCTGTATAAGATTACTCCTAAGAAATGTGCACACTACTGTGGAATAGTAAAACACCAGCTTATTGATAGACTACATTAGGGTAATTCAAACTTGTAAACCAAAAGGTCATAAAATCTATTAAGATCCATTCAGAATCTCAAGAATTTGGTTTCCCATTAAAGCACCAACCCCCCTTTCTTTCAGAATTTCTTCCTCAGTCCTTTAAAAATGTATGTAAATCTTTTTTTTTGTTTGTTTGTTTTTGTTTTGTTTTTTTTTTTTGGTATGTGGGTAGCTCCCTGACTGGGAATTGAACCCAGGCCGCAGCGCTGACAGCGCCGAAGCCTTAAGCCGCTACACCATCAGGGAACTCCCTGTAAATCTTTTTTAATGGCTAAATAAGCTTCTGTCAGTGTCACAACTCGGAAACATTTCAAGGACCTGGGAGCCATCTATTCAAAATGAAGTCATCAAGGAAAATAATACTCTATCACCCAAAGGGAGAAGATGGGCTTAACTTGTCACCTGACTCCACACTGCAAACCCCACCCAAATTAGTGAGCTGTATGCACTTAGTTTTATAGAAAAGTGAGATTTCTTTCTGTTTTTGCAATCCCTTTAGTGGCTGCCTGCAATGTGCATCCCAGTCTGGTTTAATGCTTATTCAATAATATAAAGTGGTTTCCTTCTCTTCTGCCTTTGCAGAGAGGTTTTTCAGGTTTGGAGATTATTCTTTATAATATTTCACCAACATACTTTATACATCAACAAAGAAGTCAAAGTATCTTCTTATAATTAAGAGTAAGTTAACCAAAAATGAAGGAAAAAAATGATTCCTAGACCATTTATATTGTTGTAACAAAACACAAAAAAGTTCAGATCTTGCTGGGTGATATACAAAGGGTGCAAAATGTAGACATATTTTAAGAAAAGAAAAAACTGTATGAGAAGTATAATGTTCAATATATACCAATAAAAAAAGATAAATACAAGCTGGGCTTAACTTCTGCAATTACAGCAGGTGCTCAAGGTGGTTACCATCTGTGTCCAGACACTTTTGATTACAGCGAACTCCTGCCTGAGCAATGCTGACCAAGTGTCTACTTGTACCGCTGCACATGCCATTTCAATTTCTTTCTGAAGTACCACCAGTACCATGTGTCAATGCGTGCAATTATTAGGCATGCTGGAGGTGCTGTTACATACTCACGCCTCCATTCTTGTTTACTTCCACAATGTTCTGAAATTGCAAATACTTTAAAATGGTCTTGCGCTCCTCGAAGGACAACTGTGCTTCTGCCATTTTCTTTGACTGTTCCACCTGTTGCATGGTGACGCTAGCATCCATTTGATTAATGCCATCTTTTGAGTGAACATCGTACTACACATTGTTACCATAATTCAATTAACTCATCTTCGAAAAGTAATACATAAATAACATCGCTTAAAATGTGTATACATTTTTTTGGCACCCAGTATAATATTTTTAAATGTGTACTAAAGGTAACTTTCTACTTTTAGTCTTGGTATGAACAATAACAAGTTTAACAAATGTACAAGAAAGCACATAAAACACTAAGAAAAGTGGCAATTTTGCAAACATAGAAAGCAGTGCAGATCATGGTTGAGATTGAGAGAGCAAGCACAGAGGTCAGGCATACACCAGGCTTCATCCCAGCTCCAACACTTTAAATGTGTGACCTCCAGTAGGTTACTTATCCTCAATAATTGCTGAGCCCTCACCACATGTACAAGTACTTTGTTAAGCAGCACTGTATGGGCATTATTTCACAAAATTGTGAAGATTCAAAAAGATGATACTATTACCATCCCTATCTCAAAGATGAAGAAACCAGGACTCAAAGTAATAAAGTGACTTGTCCAAAGTTGGGAAGTAAATAAATGGTGGGAGCCAGAAATAACTCCTGACCAGTTGACTCCTGGGCTCATGAAACAGTCTTCATTTCATTAAACCCATCAAGAAACATTAATTTCAAGACAGGTCATTTTTCACTGCTCCTCATTTCCTCCTTGAGTTGCTTTACCTATGAAATGCGTGTAAGTGCTTAGAATTGTTAGAAGAACCAAATGAGACTATAACATGTGTGCTTCCCATAATACCTGGGATACAGCAATTATCCAGTATTCTTAAGTAGCCACTGGAGAAATGGGGAAAACCAGCAAAAGGCTTTTTCTTCCCAAATTAAATGATATAAAATTCAAATTCAGGACACTCACCAAGCATGGCCAAGGTGTGCATGATCATAGACAGTTGGTCCACAGCTATACCTAGAAAAAAGTTAAAATCCATCATGTGAAACATATCTGCAAGAAAAGCCACCACTTTCTCTGCTACGATTATCATATAATCATGTCATATATATATATATATAT
>PVJL010004325.1:0-39757 GCA_004026885.1 Lyroderma lyra
GCCCACCCCCACCGCCGTCTCAGGGTGTCTTGGCACATGCTGCTCCCTGAGAGGATCGGGTCCTCATGGAAGTCTTCACGACTTGGGCAAGTCAATGTGCCCGTGGCATTTCTGGAACGTTCCAAACTCCAAACACCCATCCCTCTCACCCACATAAGTCATCTGGAGGAATGCAGCACAGATACTAGAAAAACAGCTCCCCAGCCATTCTGGGCGCTTCCCCACAGCCCTGCAGTGCCGTTTGTTTATGAAAAGGCCTCTTTAGAGACCACAAACGGTGATCTTCTCCCACAATTGACTCATCAGCCAGGGCTCTGCCTCTGGAGTTTGGGAAGCCGCAGGTGAGACTTAGCACACTGTCACCCCCTGACGTACTATGCAGACTTCTGGGTGCAGGTCCATGTGGGCCTTCCTCTGGAGGGAGGGTCCATGGCTTCTTTTACACTCAAAGAAGTCTGAGGGCCAGCAAAGGAGAAAAGGGGAAGTGTGGGCAGACCACAGCCTCCCCCAGATTCCTTCAGATAGGTTTGCTTGTTTGTTTTTAATTTCCATTGTTTGCTCACATTGTAGAAAACCGGGCTAGTTCACATTCATAAAAATCCACATTGTTATCTTCTCTTGAAATAATCCAGACGCTTGGCAGAGGCACCCCGACCCCTCCCTCAGGGGGCGCCTTACTCCCAGCCCGGGCTCGGGGTGCTGGAGTTCGCAGCTCCTGGGCTCCAGGTTCAGAAGCTCTTCAGTTCACTGTGCTTCATAACGCTTCGTGTGGCCATGGTCAAGCTTTACTCTAACCAACCTAACCCATTGTGTCAGGTTCCAAACACTGCTTAGGAGATCTTTCTTTTTTTAAATTCTGGACATCCAAGTGGGATGTTTCCAGGCCCCAGTTGATAAACGTTGGCTGAGCCCCCTGACAGAATGAGTAGGAAGTTTGTCCATTTTCTACTCTGCTTTGCACCGTGCGGACTGCCCTGTATCGCCAGGCGCACCACGAATTTTGGGAGAAGGTGAAAGGAGACTGGCTGGTCCCTTTTTTTGGCCAGAGGCTTAGAACTCCCACAGAAAGGCCTGCCTTTAATAAGGGTGGCGGGACCCACCTGCAGCCTGGATGAAAAGACCCTTAGGGGGGCGGAGCCTGCTGAGCTGTCACAGTGCGAAGACCCCCTTGGCCTTTGGCACTACAGCATCTTGAATTCCAGTTCAGGCTTGGAGTGAAATACCGAGCTCCCTGTTTCAGTTAAATCTAGGGCTCACTTGAATCTTAGGGGGACTGCATTTCCAACTGATCCCAAATCTTTGGGGGTTTAAGTTGGTCTGCATTTGGCAAGAGACACTTCCTGTTTCTAAGAAAAATGGCTTTTGAGGGCTTAAGAAAAAGACTCCAGGAGCTTTTGGACTGCAAAAGGGCTCTTGCAAAACAACATTTGGATGATTTACGTGTAAATGAATCAGAAACATGTGGATTAAATTTCCTTGTGAATACAGATGGGTTTAAAAATTAACGGAAAAAGTGTTTGGCAAACTACTTTTTAAAAATTGAATCTAAAATGTCGGGGGTGGGGGGTGGGAGCAGGAGGGGTGTGGGGGCCCCAGGGCTCAGCGCCTTGCCTAGCCTCCCTGTGTCTACTGCAGGACTTGTGTAAGTTGGGGTTTGGTATTTTTAAAAACATCACATTCTTAAAGACATGAGATTTGGGAAACGAAAAGGGCCATTTCCTAGATGCAGTCACCACTGATGAGAACATTGTTTTAAATGTAGAGTGTCAATACGAAGACAGCAATGACTTTCCCTGCCTGACAGGATGCTAAGCCATCATTGGGAGCCAAAGATGGCTGCCTCTCACTTGTAACGTAAGCATTGCTTCATCCTAACACATTTTGAATTTGCCACGCTATTTTAATTGTTTTAGAGACAACTCTTCAGTTCTTAACCCCCATCACACGAAGTGTACCATATGGCATGGTGCCTATTTGATATAAGAGGAAACAGCTCAGAGACGTTAAACAATTAACACAAGATCACACAGCTATTTTAGTCACAGAAAGGAGGGTTAGACATAATAGCAGCTAATCTCTGCTAGGTCTTTCCTAGGAGCTGAACCCAGGTCAAGCACTTCACACATGTTATTTTACTTAAATCTTCAACAACCCTAACAACATCATGGCATCTGCAAATACGAATTAACTGCATTTTCTAGCTGAAGAGGTAGAGGTTCGGGGAGGAGAAACCACCTCTGGGGGACAAACTCAGTAAGCAGGAAAAGGCAGAGGCGGAACTCCGGCCTTAGGGATTCCACCCTTTTCTAAATAATCCTACATGCGGCCTCCAAACTCTGACCATTTTGAAAGCTCTCTGATCCTGCAAGCAACCTTCCCTTTCCGTAGGATCTCACCCCAGCTTTCTGAAGGCTACGATTTTCTAGGTACAGATTCAGACCACTCCAGAAGCTTGAGCAAAGCAGGGGCTTCATGCAAACCTGACTTCTCCTTCCTGTACTGTCCCCCCCTTCACACGCCCAGGAATGAGTGAGGACTGAAACCAGGGCCCTCAGCTTGGTCATCAGTGTTTGAGCCTGCAGAGCACATACAGAGAGAGCCATGGTGTTCTGTAGAAAGTGCTGGCAGTTGGGATAGCCAGTTTTCATTTTATATTTTGAAAGTGAAGAGGAGAGAAAAAAAGAATAGAGTGACAAATTGCAAATTCTCCCTGTTTTGCAAGGTTTGGGGCTGCAGCTTCCCCAGCAGTATTCAAACTATGCAACTTTCCAGTTAATATTTGAAAACTGAAAATCAGATTTGGGGGGATGTTTAGGGTCTTCTGTTAACGACGCATCCACAGGCTGGTATAGTACTGCCTTAATCAAGTGCGCGTATATTTTATACACAAATTCATTCCACGGAAGATGAGAACACACGTGTGGCTAACAGTCAACCAACATAGTGGTGTGTGGGTGTGTTTCCCCCCCCCCCCCATCTTTTTAAATTGTTTTCCTCAGTGAGAAGTTTGGATGAAAACCCATTGACTTTTGCCTTCTCCTTTCACAGCGATATCTGGCATGATAGTCCCTCCCATGTGAAAGAATTGCCTTGAAGAATTTTATTAATGAAGAGGTTGGATTCTGCCGCAGAGAGTAATCTGATACAAGTCCCAGAGTGGAACTTTTAACTCAGGCCTTTTTAAGAGGAATCACAATAACTGCAGATTTTTAAACAAACAATATCACCGACCTTGCAAATACTGAAATTGGAAGGGATCTACAAGTGCAGGGTGTTGGTTAAAGCTGTACCTCCCAAATGTTTGGGGGATATATTTATTCTGTGTTGATAGATGCAAATCCACTTTTTCTTTCTTTCTTTTTTTTTTTTTCTTAAGCTTAACTCTGCAGTCATTTGTCTTTTATAAATCATAAAGCTGTATACAAGGGACACTATGAATAAGACTCTGCGTTTTAATTTATGATGTTTTTAAAGCTGTGTAAAAGGAGAATGAAGTGGTGATATTTACAAAAAAGTTAAAAATAAAGGCAAAAAAAAAAAAAAGAAAAAAAAGAAAAAAAAAAAAGCTTGTATGGGACAGAATAGGAATGCCAGTTAGATTTTTTAGAGAACTAAGGGTCGGCTTTTGCGCCTTAAAGCATATCAAACGGTAGTTAGCTCAGACAGTGCATTTTCAATATCTAACTTAACATGCCATCCCTTAGCAGTGCAAGCTTATTTATCTCTTTTGTATTGTTGTCTTAAGTAACTGTGTAAATAAATGCAGCCTGGAAAGTTACAAAGTGATGTTAAGTGATCACATTTTTCCCTTCTACTCAAAAATCCAGTGCCTCTAGACAGATTGTTAAAACTGCGTATTTAAACCTGATATCATTCTCGCTTTTAATTATGTCAACTTCTTCTGAAGCCGATGGCCTCCTGAGAGCTTGGTGACACACACACTGTGTGCAAATCTCCTTTGAGACTTCATGGAACAGGGTCCAGGCACAGAATTCCACCTTACATGCCCTCCAGTTTGTCAAGCCAAAATCCCACGTACACTCTGCCATTCACAAGTTTAAAGTTTACTCATCCTAAATGCTGATGTCATACCAACTCTCCAAAAGCTGACAAAAGCAAGATGGCAGATAGTTTTGACTGCAATAGTGTTCTATCAGTAGACCTTTCCATTTGTAACATCCTAGAGTAAGAGGATAGGCTATGTGCTTTGGAATTAAAAGTAAAAGGAAACTGGGAGAAAGGAGAAGGTTGAGACCTCCGATCATAGTTTTCTGTTCTATGGGAATTTTTGCTCTCATTATCTGGGAAGTGTTCTTAAAAATAAGAATAGCAAAGATGCAGCAAAGCTATGAGGATGCATTTGCCTGATATTTTTTCCTTTGCTGTTGTGTTTTTGTATGTAGTTATAAATACTGTAGATTTTTTTGTGATTTTTTGCCAAAGTTGTTGTTCTATTTATACATTTTAATGTCTTAAGACAGTTTTTCAATATCACATAAAGATTTTACTGCATATTTTGCAAAGAAAAAAAAGGCTCACTACCTTTAGCTTGCACATACTTGCAAAGTTAATTAAAACGCTTTTTGTTTTAAAGGGGATTTTGTAAAATATCCTTATAAATAATGTATTTATCTTTGGAATTTGTACATTGCTTTCCCCTTCTATCTTTTCCTCCCAGCCCCAATTTATTTTATTGTGTATGTTTGCTATGTGAAAAGTGCGTATTTGTTTGGTCACCTACAGTTGTATTAGCAATTTCAATGTGATTTTTAAACATTTCATTTATAGTTATTTTTAGTATTGTTTTAAGCCATGCTTCAATATTTTTTATTTCCATCCAAAAGCCATTGTCTATTTTTGTATTATTTGTAAGTTAAGAAGTTTTTTCCAATATATGGCAAAAAAAAAATAGTAGCACATTATTCTTGTAGCATTTAGTTCTGTAGATTAAAAAAAAAAATGTATCCTTTGCTTTGGAAACTTACAAAAAAAAAAAAACCCTAATGCTGTTTTACTCTATTAATATGCATGGAATCTCTCCCTCTGGAGTGACGCATTTTGTGCATTAAATTCGGGGGAGAAACTTCATAGAATTCAATGAACATACTTTCTTTCTTAAGTCTGCTTGTGTATTTCCTCTGTCTTTCACGTAAATATAAACCAGCAGATTGGATGCCTTAACAATGCAAATCATATTCATTTCACTTGTACATTGTAACTGTGCACCAGAATTGTCAGTCATCACTAACATTCTAAGAAAAAAAAAAAAAAAGAAGAAAAAAAAGACGTTGAAAAGCACAAAAGAACTCTTTTGTTACCTTAAGACAATGTAACTTTTTCTAGTAGAGCAAGAAATTTACAACAATGCTGCAAATGTGCATGCCCCCATATGGATTTTGCAATGGTTTTCACTAGACTGTCAGAGTGCGATTTTTATGGGTTAGGGTGGGTGGGGGAGGGGAGTTTCGGGAGGGAAGGGAGGGCAGGAAAGCTGATTTTTCATGGTGAGAAATAATGATGATGATTAATAATAATAATAATAAAAACTGGAAAATGTAAGCAAGGTGGACGCATTGCTTCTCCGTACCCTGAAAGGCGGTCTGAATTGTGTGGTAACGGCTGGCCTGAAGATGTGTACAATTTAAAGCCATATTTTGTCTGGTGAGCCCCTTAAGTGTTTATGAGGGACCAGTCAGCCGGTGAGGTGAGCCGGCTCAGACCCTGATGATAAACGCCACCCACCTGCCAACTATGGGGAGTGGTTAGAACTTTTCTTGAAAGTCCAAAGAGCCTTGAAAATACATATAATTTGTGTTTTGTTGCTTCTCTTTATATTGATTAGATGAAAAGATGTTCTGACCCTCTGACCCTCTTTCCTCTACACAAAATTTACAAGTAAAAGATGTCCCCCTAAATACAGAATATGGCTTTAAGAAGAAAACAAAATGGAGAATTAAGATCTCAATTTTGGGGGAAAAATACAGCTTCTGGATGACTGGATTGCATAATATGCCCTGGCCTCACATTGTACTAGAATGCAGCTTAACAAAGTCATCTCCAAATCTACTAACCTTTCACCTTCTTATCAAACTTTTTGAATAGACACACACTGTACAGTTCAATTGTTAGAGAACCTAACTACTGTAGAGATTGTTATAATTTTTTTTTTTTTGCAAAAATTCAAGCTGTAAAAACTTTTCAACTTTCACAATATTTAATTAAAGTTACTTCCTGTCTGTGATGGCAGCTCCTAGTTGTGTATTCATTTCAATATTTCTGATGAGCCAAAGTCCAACAAAATGTAAAATGTTTGCCATGACTCGGACCAGGGTTGACAACCAGAGAAAAGCAGGGCAGTCCTGAGACACCCACTTTCTTTTTTGGTAAATCCTTGGGGATTTGCTAATCTGAGATGCAAATTGGACACGCACAGCGTACTGCTGCCCTCTGCCGGCAGCAGCTGGACGCACACGTGCCCACACTGGCCCACAAAGGAGCCAAGAGCCTCAACAATTTCGCCAGCCAAGCAATGAGATCTCTCCAGCAGTGACAGAATTGTGAACCCAGGATCTGGCCATGCTCGGACACTATGCTCCATGCCACAAGCCTGAACCAAGCTCTTCACACACAGCTGCTAATTAATCCCAGTGAAGCTTCTGGTCAATTAATTATGTGCCCTGGCTCATTGATGAGGAGACATGTGTGAGCTCCGAACCTTTTACGGTCTACAGTTTTAAATCCCACATGGATAAGGCACTTTCCCTGTTAAAGAAAACCACATTTACTTTGAGTCAAACACCCCACAAACACCCAATAGGTACAAAATCCTGTAAAACTGTTTTCACTCTAAGTCCCATCATGATCATAAGTCATCCCAATTGCACATTCAGTGCTTTTTCTACATTGCAATTGCTGGACATGATAAGGTTAATGATGCTTGTAAAATGTCTCGAGATCTCAGCAAATAGGCCATAGGCCAACAGAAACGCAATGGTCAGAGCTAATAGGGTGTCACACACCACTGTCATGATCATTTGTGGCGGGCCTTGTTGATATACGTCTGCCCAGTTTGAGGCAATGGAAGAGTGTAATGAATAAGTTAATAAGTAGCGAAGCTACCATCCTTTTCTTCAAAAGGGAATCTATGTTGATAATTGGTTTGGTTACTCAATACACATTTTTGCAATTCTATATAATGCAGGTCACTGTATTAGATGCAGAAGAGTAAAAAGAAGGAACAAGAGGCGTCTGCCTTCAGGACACTCAATCTCAGATGAGACAAATCTATACTCAAATCAAAGGAATCAAGAAAGGCTAGAGTGTCATAGGCATGCCACAATGCTCCACAGAATCAAATAGACATCCACTCCTCTACATAGTGGCTTCCATTTTCCTTAAGGCTTATTTCTTGGGAGCATTCATTCATTCATTCATTCACCCTGAAGGTTTATGATGCCTCCTGCACCACGAGGCACAGTGGAGTCCATAGTGACCACAGACACTGGTCCTGCCATCGTGGAGCTTGCAGTTGAGTGGGGCAAGCAGACATTAAGAACCATGCAAGTATGTCCTAACAAACCAATAATGGCAATGAAGAAGAAGTCTGGAATGCTCTGAAAGACCATTACAGTGGGATCTGATTTAACCTGAAGGGCTGGGGAGGGTTTCCAGAGAAAGTGACATTTGAGCTGAGAGGTGACAGATGAGGTAAGCAGGAGTAGAGGGCACTTTAGGCATGGGGAATAATGGCAGGGGAAGGATCTGAGCTTCGGGGGTGTATACGGTACCTTTAAGAACAGAAAGGCTATGTGAGTGGAGAACACAGGTCTGCAAGATGGCACTGTGAAGCTTGGGAAGTTCAAGTCAGAACACATATTGAGCACCTACGATGTGCTGGATGCTAGGATGCCCTAGGCCAGCGGTTCTCAACCTGTGGGTCGTCACCCCTTTGGGGGTCGAAGACCCTTTCACAGGGGTCGCCTAAGACCATCGGAAAACACCTATCAGATATTTACATTACGATTCATAACAGTAGCAACATGACAGTTATGAAGTAGCAACGAAAATAATTTTATGGGGGTCACCACCACATGAGCAACTGTATTAAAGGATCGCGGCATTAGGAAGGTTGAGAACCACTGCCCTAGGCAAACCAGTCATAATTCCTGCCTGTTGGGCCTAAGGCACAACTTGCAAACTCAGAAGCCTGCGTCGTCTGCAGGGCCTATGCTGGTTAAAAGGGGTGAGCTGGGGTAAAAACAGGCATGGAGTTCCTTGCTAGCTCCACGCAGCTGCTCCCACGTGGGAATGTGGGCCCAGTGATGCCCATATTTTATTTTTCAAGAATGTGAGATATATTATTGGGTTTTTGTTGTGTGTGTGTGCGTGCGCAATTGTCATTTTTTTAAATGTTGTCATCTAACCAAAAAAATTGTGCTGTCCCAACACTGCATTGAGCAACCAAAGTCCATGAGCTCTAGGATGTCAGTTTGGGACTTCTTGCCAAAACACAAGTTACTAAAGGCGATATTTACAAAGCCTGATTGGAAGGTCACAGTGGGGTGTCCAACCCGTGGAGACCCAGGAATTCTGTACAGAGGGGCATGCCTAAGTGGTGTGAATAGGAGCTCTCCAAGCAGATAAGGGAATGCAGGCATGGAAGGCCAGAGTCATGCTTTTGAGGCTCTACCTATGAGAAAAAAAAATAAGTTTGTGGAAAGAAATAGGAACATTATAGGGAAAAAGGAATACGTCATTGTGAAAAGTTCCCTATGCTCTGCAATAGCCGTGTTCAATGCAAAATGTGTAGACCAGTTTTGTCTCTTTTAATCTCCTTTTGCCTGGCAGAAGGACCCTCATGAATGAGTTCATTTTTAAGCAGACTTCCAGAGAAATAAACGCTTTCCCACATACCAAGCTCAGGGCCATGCCTGCTCTAGAAGGCCCCAAATCACTCACGTCCTCAAGAATGTTGTTGCAGGAATGATTATGCCCTCACTCCAACCTCATCCATTTCTCCATCCTCAATATTCCTTTCTGATCAGCCTACAGCTGGGATCTCATCTTAAAAAACCCATTGTGGTATCACATTGCTTTCAGTCTGCCCACCACCTTTCTGCTCCCTTTTTAGAGCAAGCTCCGTCTGTCTGCTTCCCTTCTCCATTTCTATTCTCCTTTTGTCCAATTACAATAGATGTTTATGGCAATGATGGATCGTGGGGAGTCATAAACACTGTAAACAAGGGAGCAAAGGTACATTTTAGAAGTATCACCCTGGTAGCTACATAGAGGATAAATTGGAGAGAGGCGGAGGGGAAATGGAGAACAATTAGGAAGCCCCAGCGATGATCCAGGTAAGAAATTAACAGCTTGGACGAGGACAATTACAAGGAATAGATAGGATTAGAAATATTTAACATTGTCATTACAATCAACAGTACTGGATTATATACCTCAAAGGGGACTAGGTCTTAAATGTCCTCACCACAAAATGGAACGATCATGTGACGTGACAGAGGTCTTAGCTGACACTATGGTGCTAATCATCTTGCCACATATACATACGTGAAATCGACATGCTGCATACCTTAAATGTACACAATGTTCTCTGTCAATTTCATCTCAATTTAAAAAAAAAAAGAGAGAGAGACATTTACAGGACTGAACCACCAGGATTTGGTGACTGATGCCATGTGGGGATTGAGGGGGAGAAAAAAATAGAAGATGAGCCTGAATTTTCTGACTGTGATGACTGACTTTAAAGAACCGGTTAAACTGTCTGGTCGGGCCGTTTTGCTGCCCTAAAGCTGTGGGGCTCGATGGTCCAGTCCCTTCCCACATTCCTCCTGCTTTCCTTCCTTCTCCCAAGTTTGACCTTCCCCGCCACAGGCTTCTATATTTACATTAGGAATGAAATGCAGTTTCCGGAACTGGAAATATTTTGTTAGTTTTTTTTTTTTTTTTTTTTTTTTTTTTAACTTCAGCATCAAGCAGCTTTATCTCTTCTCTCTGGAGAGTTATGCTACAGAGGGACTGATTTTTATCTACTTAGCGACATGCTTTTTTCCCAGTGATTGTAGAATTTCCACATTCTATATTAAGAATGAGAGTTCCGAGCCCTGAAATGAACCATGGGCCCGGAAGCCGGCTTTCTGCAGCCAGAGCTCGCCCCGGGAGTGGTGATACGCCACCAAGGAGCTGACAAAATGTCAACACAAAAGAAGGTGTCCTGTTGAAGTCGATTCGTTCGATAATACAGATTTGGGCGGGATTCCTCCAGGATAGCAGTGGCCATAAAATGAGGGCAGCAAGGAGAGGTGAATGAGAACCAGGCTGCTGCCAAGGCCTTCTCTAACACGTGTGTTTACTCGAGGTATCCTTACGGGCACTTCCTGGGTGCCGGGCACTCGCTGAAGGCTGGCGTTTGAGTGTGTCTTACCTAGGCCCATTTCCTTTCCTCATTAGCAGCAAAGGAGGACACACAGAAGAGTCACACAACCCCGCAAACAGGTAAGTTCACACTGAGCTAAATGCGACTGTAATCCTGATACCTCTGAGAGCGCCTGCAAATTCAAGCTGACCTCAACACCCAAATTGGATTCCTTATTCCAACCCCCTCAAGGCCATTAAACAGAAACTAAAAGTTCACACAATACCTACTGACATTCTCTTTCTTCCTTTTCCTCACTCCTCCCCTTACTCAGACCCTACTTGCCCCAGTCCCTCAGACGGAAAGTCTATTCTGAGTTTGTATGATTTCTCTTGTTGCCTTCTCCCTCGTCCCATCTCTCTCATGCATTACATTTCACCAAATCTTTTTCCCAGCAAGGAGACCTTGCTTCTTCAGCAGAGCTGGGGGAAGAAGAGATACTGTCCTGGCCAAATATGATTCCCTTTGGCAGGCTGTGGGAGGGGAGAGTCCATAAACACCTCCCTTGTTAACAACGTCTGGCCTGCTGTACTTTGAAGAATAAGAGGAGGAAGCCATGAGCACACAGAATGAGAGGCATCCACCTGCTCGTGGGTGAGAGACGACTGGAAGGAGCAGGTGTGAGCGAGGTGGTGCTGGGAGGGGAGTGGTCACCACAGAGGGAATGGCGGGCGCCATCCGACTGCCCCACACACAGAACGGGCCTCCTTCTCAGCCCACGTGCTCCCTCAGGCGTCTGCTTCTCTCCTGCTTGCTTTCATTGTTCCCTTCGTCTCTGGCTATGCAACAGCCCTGCTTAGTGTTAGGTTCCCCGGTACCTCTCCCAGCAGAGCCAGCACCTGGTTCTTCCAACACCCCACTGGGTCATCCCTCTCCGTCTCTTTACCTGTTTTCCCACCTGCCCCAGGAATTTACTGCATGGAGTTTCAGGGCCCTGGTCAGCTTCTCTTCAAGCCTTTAAAAGCACTTGCAAAGGTTTGGGATACCCAATATTGTGCTTTATAATTCGAAGGCAGGCAGTCCTGCTCCATACCTCATGCTTCAGAAACCTACACAGCTCGAAGTGCTCAACTGAAAAGGCCAACACTGAGCCTCAATTTTTTTTTCTCCACAAGCAGAGAATATTTCCTGAAGGTCCAGGAAAAGGCCATTTTTTAAAAATTGAACTTAAAGGTGAGCCTTCAAAGAAGAGGGTAAAAATAAGCAAGGAGATGGTATTAATGGTAATTGACATTTCCTTGTTGGGGACCTTCTTTTGTGTGAGGTGATTATTCTATTAACGTTGTAGAAATTTGTTAAATTCTCGTAATGGTCATGCAATATGGGTGTGATTATCCCCAGCTGAAAATGCACTGCTCACCAACCGTGTGGGAGGATGGAGGTTCCCTGTTGGACCTTGAAGGCCATTTATTTAAGACATATGGACACAACAGTTAGTACATCTATGGAATGTATTAACCCAATAATCAGTCTATACTGAAAATGACTTCACAAAAAGAAAGCACTAACATTTTCTAAATCTCAGTTCCTCATCTATTAAAAGGGACAGTAAGAGTGTTTATCTTAACAGGCACCTAGGAAGACAATGTTAAAAGTAAGCTGCATAATGAGTTATCGTTCAATGCTTGGCATATATTACCTACCTGGTATAGTATCCCTGACATCCAAAGGGCCACCCCAAAGAAAGGATTCCCCATTTTAGAGAAAACTTTCCCCCAAACTCCCAAATTCAACGAAAAGATGATTTGTGGCTGATGCTTGTCATAAGCATAAGCAAAATAATACACCTCCTCCCAATCATGTCTCATCACAGTTTAGCATCAGGGAAGGTACCAGGGAGCTCCAGACATGAAGGAAGCAGCTCTCTAAACACTGTCATCTGTCCAAGGCAGATGGGCAACATATCTGCAGGGCAAGGGCTAGCACGGCTGCTGAGGATGGGCAGAGGGTGACGGTAGGAGGTGGGTACCTCGAGGACACAAGGAAGAAGAGTAAAGAAATATTTCTTAAGTTGGCATCCATACATCATTTCTTGACATGGGATTCTGCTAAGCCTGTTCATAGTTAAAAAAACAAAACAAACAAAAACAAACAAACAAAAAATACAAAAGTAACGGGTCCAGGTGAAATGATATTTGGTGAAATTTGATGATTAAGAAAGTTATGGAATGGACTGTTGGGTACATGCTTACATTCAGAATGAGAAATCCCCTGAAATAGCTCGTCCCTTTGTTCCTCCATCACTCAAACATTTAAGTGGTTAGTACGTGCCAGACTTTGTCCTGGGAGCCGGGTGTAAGCAGCACTGGACACGAGCAATAATCTGGTACCACAACAAAAGCAGATTAGTAAGCAAATGGGTAATTCCATGCTGAGACGGGCCCTTTGAGGGAAACTGGCAGGCTGTTGTCTTCCTCCACATCTTACTGGGGTTGGGCGTGGCCGTGTGACTTGTGGCCCATGCAGCTGGCTCCATACATCCAGAGGTCTTCAATGTGACTGTGAACTTTGCCTTGATTCTTGCCCTCCAGAGACCTACTGTGGGAAGAGCTTCCCCCTGGAAGCTGTTAAAATTTCAACCTGGACCTTTAGCGTCCACATATGAGCAGACCAGCACCTGATGTGAACTGCACTGACTGTCAGCCTGAACCACAGGCACCCAGCCACCATGCCTGCTAATCCCAGCTGACCCACTGCCCTGGGAAGCTGCAAACATGGACATGAATGTTTGTGGTTATAAACCACTGAGCTTTGGGCCAATTTGTTATGTGGCAATTATTGTGGCAATAGCTAACACCGAAACAGAAACCTAAAAGTGGGTGCAAGTATAAGAGAAACTTGAAAAAAAAAAATTAACTCAGTGGTGGGTGGGTGAGGAAACATCAGGAGTTTAGGAGCATTAATTCCAGTGTATCCATCTTAAGTGTTCTCACTGTCGATAAGGCTGTCTACATAGGGCAAAATAATAATTATCGGAGATAATGATGGACACTGACGAGGTTAAAACTAGGCACCAGACAATAAATCTCCACTATGAGGAATCAAACCTGAGACATGCCCAGTTTTATTTCTCAATAGCCCTCAGTGTATCTCTGTCTTTGCCGTCCACAGAGCTCTCTTAAGATTGATCCAATTCCTTTATTTGTTCAATGGACACTGTGCTAGGTGCTGGGAAGACCCAGGTGAGCAAAGCCGGAAGTGATCTTTGCCTTCAAAGAGATTTCCACCTACTGGGAGAGACAGACCTTAATGAGGCGTTCATGTGACTGGATACAGTACGTTACGCTGTTCTGGGGGCCATGAAGGAGAACAGGAAACCAAGAGAGCATCAAGTTAGAGATCGGACTTTGTTGGGGCCACCAAGGAGGGGTTCCCCTGAGAATATGGTGCTCACACTGAGATCTGAAGGACGGTTAAGGCTAGAGAAAACATTCAAGAGAGCGTGAATATCATGTGCAAAGGACCTGAAAAAAGGTCTGTGTGCAGAGCTTTATGTAGGTCCGCTCTTGAGTACGGAGCTTGATTTTTAGGAAGCCATGAAAAGGTTGACCAAGAAATGTACTGATCATCTTCCAGGAGACCAGGGAGATGTGGCTGATATATTGGGGGGAGGGGGTGCTTGGAAGACAGTTTTTAAACAACTCTCCTTCCACTACTGAGTGCCTCTGGACTGGAACATAATGGAGAGTTCTATTTGTCTCATCATGTCTGGGATGCCTTGTGTCAACTTGTGATAGTTGGTTCACCTTTACCTTCCCATAAAGCCTGTTGTGTTCTAAGCATTACCCATCAGAGCTTGCAAGGCTTGATATTTATTTTATTTCAACTATCACTCCTTTTTGTCAAGTGCAGTCTTACACACAGCAGGTAAACCTTAATAGTTTAAAGAATAAATAGAAAACTGACGGGCTCACACCCGTTAGCTAATGGATTACTAAGCAAAAGGGACTCCATTCCACCCCAGTGCGCTTAGCCCAGGTTGCTAGGAATTTTAAAGACTCCAAGCTAGCACTTCATGGGCCCAGGGGAAAGGAGCTCAAACTCAAATGGGGCTCCTGTGATAGACAGGTGAATAGATGTGGCTATCATTATATAATCACACAACTTAGGAGTTATTTATTTTCCACTGCACAATGCATCATAGGAACATATCGGACACACTTGGCCTGTGAACTTGGTATGTCTATGGCTGTATCCTGGCAGACAGAAGGGCCCTGTTGGGAGAATCATCCGCCACCTAGCTTTTTCTCACACCCTTGGTGTCCCAATATTGCATGATGAAAGTACCTAAGGAAGAGCAGGCTGTCGTAGGCACCCCTCTTTTAAGTAAGGTACCTGACATTCTGTCACCCAAAATGCTCTGTGCCTCTATAAAGTAGCCACCTCACGTGTTGTCTATCCAGTTTTAAATCGGTTGTTTCAGATGTGTGCGTCTTCGTTAGCATCTGAGCAGTGCCATTGCTTTTACCCCAAATCTCATGGTTTATGGGCATATTAAGAGCCTGACTTATGGGCAAGTGGGAACAGCAAGAGAACTCATGCCACTGATCGCATTTCCCAGGTGGGGTCCAGCAGAACCAAGCACCCAGCAAGTGGAACCCTGGAAATACAGGCAGGGCTGGTGCCGACCTTTAGAAGTCCAGCTCACACATCAGCAGGACTATAGCCAGCAGAACGGCCCTCAAATGCCTTCATTTGGTGAATTAGGGGGTGGAAAGAGAATGATTGAAAATCACCTGCTTCCAAGGGATATTCTTGATATATTAACCCCTCAAACTGGATTTCAGAAAAAGGAACCAAAAAAACACGGTAAGAGAACCACCAGCAGGGTCATGCTCAGAAAAATCAGTAGCTGATGATCGACCTCTTGAGCTTGGTTCTAATCCAAGGCCAAAGAATCATAGGCCCTTAGGAGCTGAAAGGACAACCATAGAGAATATTTTTCAAATGCCCTCACTCACTAGATGTGACGTCAGGGTGGTGTCTTCCCTAAAGTCACACAGCAACGGCAGAGCTGACACTAGACCGCCCCCATCCATGTCTCCTGTTGCCATCACTCCGATGAAAAGAAAGCTTTGCCATTTTTAGAAAACCCACGTAGTGCCTCGTTTTTTAAGTCGACGTAATGATCCGCCCAGTAGTAAACGGATAGAATGCCCTAGCAAGACCAGAAGAGATGTATTAGCAAGCAGGCAAATCCAAACTCCCCCTTCCCAGACTGGGCCCGTCTGATGACATGAGCTGCCCCAGAAGAGTCTGGAAGTTAGGAGGCGCTGAGGTTCTCCAAGCGAGAGACAGGGGCCCTTCCTGACCACTCTCTCTGCATCTCTCCTTATACTGCTCCCCATTAGCAGCAGCTAATGGGCTTCTTAAGTCACAAATCAGGCCATGAAATAATACTCTACCTTACAACCCTTCAATAGCTTCCCATTGCACGCAGAACGAAGCACCGGCTGCTCGTGGCCACGCCACCTCACGTGTAAGAGCGTCGCTTGTGTCCCCACGCACGTCCCCTGCCGCTCTCCCTGGCTCTCCATGCCGTGCCCTTCCCCACAACAGAACCTTCGCACTTGCCCTTGCCTCTGTCTACAAAGACTTCTTTCTTTCTCTTTGTACGTCTGGTACCTTCTCATCCTTTAGGTCCTGGCTCGCGTGTCTCTTTCTCAGATGGACTACCATTGAGTCCCCCAAATCCCAACCCCTTCCAAGCCAGACATTCCCCACCTCAGCCGTGTGTTTCTTCCAGTACTTAGCCGACGCTCTGGTTAGTTCATCTGTCTGTGCGTGCCGCCCTCCAGAGGTAGGGACCCCAGGGGCAGAAGGCTTGTCTACTGCGCTCATTAGTGCGTCATGCAGTGCCCGACACAACGGAGGTGTTAGGGCATGTTTGGGGGAGAAAAAAAAGAACCTTCGCTGGGAAAAGAGAAGAACAGGAATTACTAGTTTATATAGAGAAACTGAGGCCCGACACGGCCCAAGTGGACCAAGAGCTGTAACTCAGTTTCCCAGGAGTCACTGGGGCTGTATGGTGATTGGCAGGGGCTCCCTGCCTGCACGGCTAATGCAGAGATGCTGAAAAGGGCTGCGGAGGTGACGAAGCAAAGCAGAGCCCTCCAAAGGCTTGGGGAGACTTTCTGGGGCTCTGGGCGGCTGGTAACTCCTTTCCCGCCCCCTGTATTTACCCGATTCTAGATCTAGGGAGTACTTTTCTGAGCCAACCTCTGTTCATTTAAATAAACTTAATTTTCTAATCCAGGCACGTCCCACCTGCGGCCCAGGACGGCTCTGAATGCCGCCCAACACAAATTCTTAAAACATTATGAGACTTTTTGTGACTTTTTTTTGCTCATCAGCTGTCATTAGTGTTACTGCATTTTACGTGCGGCCCAAGACAGTTCTTCCAATGTGGCCCAGGGAAGCCAAAAGTTTGGACACTGCTGCTGTCATCTGTCTTCCGTGCCTCTCCCTGTCCCACTTCTTTGAATCTCTCTGAGCAGACTGACAGCATAAACACACATCAGGGTGAAGACGTTCTCATTGCCCTCACACCATGCATGTCTTCTTATTGCTATGCCTCTCCCTTTTAATCAAGTGAACTACATGTTTCCTTTTTTACTTTGGCTTCTAGGGAGCTCAGGAGAAAATCTGAATTCAACCACAAAATTTTAGCAAGCAGCATCCCCTGATCAATTAGATTCTCATAATTCCCAGCTTTCAATGCATATACTGGCTATAAATCAAAGAAAAATTAACTGAGAAATTTATCTACTGTTCTTCCTCTCAGTTGCTCTAATGATCCAATGAGGTGATCAAAACTTCTTTCTCTGCCACCCTTTAATTTTAGCTATAATATAAATTACCACCTCACTCCATCCCCCTTCATTTGATGAGCAGTCACGCGACAGGTCTTTTCTCAGACGAAGAAATCTGTTCTTGTAGCAACATGCAGAACTCTAAGATGCATAGTGAAACAAGTAAAGGTTAGCGTGTACTATGTGCTGGGTGTTTTGCACACATAAGGTCATGTGTATCTCCTAACAACACCAGTGCAGTTCATATATGAGGATCTGGAAGCTTAGAGAAGTTATTACTATTCTTTAAAATTTACACGTGCACACTGAGGTCTTAGGGATGTGCAGACCTGGGTCTGATTCCACGTTTCTGATCACAGTGATAATTCACAGACTATCACTGGTCACATGAGTGACCTGACAGACTGTGAAAACGAACTGCTTAGTAAGAAGATTCTCATCACCAGCATTAACTGGGGACACTGTTGTCAGTGGCTTTTGAGGGAGGTGGTGAGAATGGGGTGAGGCAGAAATGTGGGGGTCCCAGAGGAAGGCTCTGCTTCCTTGGGGTGCCCCAAGACCTCTGGAGAGAGAATGGCTGGTGGGGAAGGAGGCAGAGGGGCCAGACAGCCTGACAGGGACTTCCATACTCCAGTGAGGAGTCTGGTCACAGGCAGCAGTCCCGTCCTCAGGTGGCCTGGAGCAGACAGACGAACTGCCAGGACTGAGGGATGACAAGGAACATCTGAGCAGCACCCAGCATGCACTGCAACTGAGGACCACACCGGCCACGGCGGCTCAGAAAAGCCACCGCGGAGGAGGCGCAGAGAACCCCCCCCAGCGCCCAGCGGTGTGGGAACCATGCTGCTTGTCTGGGACTCAAACTCACCCATGGTGAAGAGGTGCTGAGGAAACCCCAGCCTGCCAGAGAGGAGGTCTCTGCCTCATCAGTGCAACGGGATGCGAAACCAAGACTTCGTTTGGAAAAAGGGGAAGTTTAAGTTTTTGTACATCCGAGAGTACAGGCTTAGGGCTGCGCCTGCGCCGGCCTGCTCCAACAGCGTCGGTGACGATTTACGGCGTGAGACTCAGCCTCTCCACATGGGTTCTGAGCTGTACTGTCCACTGGGTGGGGAAGGAGAAGCCTAGTCTCCTCCCACGCCCTCACAGCTTGCAGGGGCACAGTGGTCATGGCAGTATACACAGGACACTCCAGTCTTCCGACGACACTCGTGGCCTGCAGCCCACCAGCGCTGGGGCTCCGGCAGAGGTGGGTGGGCACACGTCCAGCTGCGGCCTCCGCCCGGGACGTCTCCCCTCCCCATTTAAACTGAGCTTCAACTTGATTTTGGAGTAAATGTATACAGTTTACAGGGTTAAAGTCTTTGCTCTGTCTCAGAGGACAAGCGGGAGAGGGAGTGAGAAACTGCTAATACTATTGAGAGGGGAGAATAGTGAGGAGAGCCCAAGAGTGTGGGTGACAACTGTCAGGTGAGCTTCATCACTCCACTGGGCCTCCACCTGCTCCCAACTTCCCCCCAAAATTGTCCTGTGGGGCCCACACGTTCCCTATTTAGTCTCAGCCCAAAGGTGAGCTGGTAGGTAGGTTGAGCAAAATTGTTTCAGGCATCTTGGAGTTATGCATGAAGGCAAATGAAATGACATTGTTTCCGCTTTCAAAATAGAGGAGTTTTGGGTCACGGAGAGCTCAGGAATGAGAACTAAGAAGTGGCTGAACCTTCCAACTCTGGGAGTCCCACCGCCCTGGGAAGCAAACAAATCTCAGACTCGAGAGGAAGGAGTCTGAATAAAGAGGATGCGGGAGTTTGAGCGGGGACGGGGGAGCAACACAGAGTCTGTCAGCAAAGCCAAACTTCCCCGTCTGGAGTGCGTGGTCACGGGGGGCTGGAAGCACAGCCCCCGCTCTCCCACGCTCGCTGCATGCGTACCCGCTCTGCTCCGCCACCACAGAGAACAGAACTGCCTGTGCCAGGCCTCCGGGTCCTTATTGTTTTCCAGATTACCCCACAGCGTCATCGCACGGCTCCAAAGGCACAAAGCTGGGTGCTTTTCCATCCAGCCTCCTTCCTTTTGCCAATGAACGGATGCTTTAAACACAGCACCCTTAAACACAAAACAAGCTAACACACATCTCTGAATCCAGAAAAACAGCAATTGCAAAGAAAGATGCACAAGATGTTTCTACATACTCTGCCGGCGCTGAGAAACCAGGGCAAGGCAGGCTCATTTCCTTGGCGAAATGCCACCTCTGATGTTTCTTCCTCAGTACGTGCCCTGCAGGGCCAAGGTGGCACTATTTGGTCCAGGTCACGTAGCTGGGGTGATGTCTTTTCTGGTCTCAATATTCCTTATTGATTTGGCGAATATGTAATCTGAAAAATGGACCATCTAATACCTATTTCACACGCTGTGCCCATGTGGCACCACTGCTAACTTTAAAGTATGCTTTTTACCCTTCTTGTGCCGCCCTGCAGGTGAGCTGTGAAATGGGAGAGAAGCAGGCACATGGGCACGCACGAGACATGTGCTTTAAACATCTCAATCTACGCCCCGTCTGGCTCTGCCGCTCGGCAGCACCTCCAGTGCTCAGCGGAAGCAGCCCTCGGCCCTCCCAGCCTTTGATATGCAACCAGCCGGGCCAAGTCGGCCACTGTATAATTTCAATTGTAGGCGTCTTGGAGATGAGTGCTTTGACAGAGAGGTGCCAGGGCCTCGGATGGACTCTGTAACGAGGCCCTCAAAGCTGAGAGATTTTGCAGAATTTAATGGGCTTTGGGGGACGATTTTGCAGGCTGATTTTCCAGGAACACAAATATTCAAATTGCTCAGCCCCTATTTGAAGGCACGTCTGAAGGTGCACCCTACAACCTGTGTGCAGCAGGCTCTTTTGAATCTTGTCCTTGAAACAAAAAAAGGGGAAGAAAAGAAAGGAAAGAAAGAAACGCAGTGCCCCTGGGACTTCGCCAGCAGAGACACCGGGTAAGTGCAGAGTGACTGCAAAGCCCTGCCAGGGCTAGAGGGAGGAAGCGGATAAGAGAGACTGGAGATGAGAAGGCCCTTGGGCAGCCATTGGGGAGGCGGTGGCGGGGGAGAAGAAAGGGAGACGCGCACTAAAAACAACAGAAACACAGGTGGAAACGGCCTTGTGGGAAATCAGCCTGTCAACAAACAAGGCTGGAGGCTAGAAACCACGGCCGCCCCAGCCCGGCTCCTGGGCCGGGAGATCGTTCTGTAAATAAATGAGCAGTGGCTTGGGCCGCTTGGAAATGAATACCGACGCCGGGAAAGCTGCAAACGACGCCCTTTCATCAGGAGCAGAAGCGCCTCTCTTCGCAGCGGGATCTTTGCGCCCGTCCTCCGTTTATTCGGCTTTGTTTTCTTGGGGGAAGTAAATTAGAGCCACTTACATCAGCAGCTCAGGTTAAAGAAAGGGGAAGAGGGAAGAGAGAGAGGAAGAGAAGAAAAGAGTTTCATTTCATGTACCAGTGGTTCAGAACTTCATTTAGAGCTAATCACACCCCCACCTTCCTCCCAGCCATTTCTGACAGCAACGCGGCCTGGACTGCCGATTGCGAGGCACAGGCGCCCTGACTGCACTGCAAGCGCCCGGGGCGGCGGGGAGAGAGGGTCTGCGGGTTTCTGTCAGTGGTCGGGCAAGTTCAGTTTCTGGAAACGGAAATCGATTCGTGGTCAAATAAGCCAAGAGCTAATCGTAAGGCCTGCCCGGTGTGGGCTTCTTCCAGAAGATCTCCGGTGTGTCTTCCAGCTCAGGTTTTTCCTCTTTCCAACTCAGAAGGCTGTGTTCCCCCACCCCCACCCCCACCCCCGCCCTTCAGAAGATAAAAGGAGCTCCAAATTTATCCAGTGAAATAACTGTCCTTATGAAAGTGACCCAAAAGGGCACAGCAAAGGCCCTGAAAATATAACCCTGTTTATGTTCTGACAAGAAATCAGAACTGCTTCCTTTTTGCTCCAGGCCTACCCTACAAACCACCCTTCCCCCCGAGACAAAACAGGTCAGAGATCTTCAAGAATCAGGTACTTTTAGGAAAATTAGCATGTTACAAATCTCTATCATTCAGTACCCTTAGTAAAAACTCTTCTCTTGATAATTCCCATATTTTCATGGTAAACTCAAAAATGATGGAAGTGAAAAAGACTCATAAATTCTTAAAGTACATTCTGAACTATCAAAGGTGCAACTATTTGATCTAATTTCACATGAAATTACATGTTGTCTCTTTTATGCCTTGGAAAATTGATAGTCCACAGGTAATGGTTATGGTGAATTCTAGATTAGTGAGCATGATTCCAACCCCACCAGAAATCAGAGGCTTTATTGCACATTCAATCCTGAGCCAGCATAGACACAACCTTACTAGGACTCATTTACTACTTTGTTACGGCTGCTGCAAACTCCAAAGTTGACAAGAAACAAATAAAAGTCAAAAGAATGCTCAGCCCTTGGACACCCAGCAATAAAGAAGAATTTTAATGGACATGGCAGGAATCCCCTCAAAGCACCATTACAAATCAGTTCCTTGACATGACATTCAGGAGGTTGGACTAGCTGCAGAGGTCACTCAGACCTTGAGAACTGAGAAGCTCCTGAGCAGTAGCCGTACTACACGTGATACAGGAAAGCAGAGCAAAGAATATGGACCTGTGTCAGGGATGTTGGGGACATTAGTGGTGAGCCTCACCAACAAGGCAGAAAGTGACCCATGTTGCAGCAACAGAGTGGCAGCTCGATCCTGTGTCCCCCAATCCCACACAGCAGGACCCGTACCAGGAGGAGTGTCATCTTTGTGGAGGCATGAGGATGGGTGCATACTGGGATCGAAGAGCTGGAACACTGTCTGGACAACCTTTCATGGGAAACAGACCGATATCCTAAATGAGCAATTCTGAACAACCCATGTGTCAAATCAGGAAGTTTGTAGAATTCATATTGCATGAGCTGGCCTTTGAGGATTTGTTTTCTTCAAAGTTTTAGTTTCAGCAATTAGGAAAGTTGTCATAAAGTGGTGAAAATTAACATGCATATAAAGCCACCATTTGGAAAACAAATCAAGATCACAAAAATTTTTTTTAAGAAGGATGCAAATTAACATAACACTGCATTTAAAAGGCATAGATATTCTTTGTCTGAAAGGTTGAGACTTCCGAAATTTGAATTCCACAAATAATGTACATTTAATCAAGCTACTTTAACAAAGTATTGAATTAGGAGATGAAAAGGCAGTAGACTGGACCCAAAGACTTTAGAACTTCATCCCACTGTTTACATAAACCTGGACTCATGCACACTGCCCCAAATTCAGAAGATAAAAGAAGCTTTTATTCTGAAAATTGAGAGGCCCCAAAGAACAGGACAACATAGTCTACACTGGACTTTGGCTAGTCTCTGCCAAATGCCTGTGGCAAAATGGCCTGGATGACTCTTCCAGACCTGGTTTAAGGTATTTGTCTGAGAGTTTTTGGTAACTTGATAATTTGATAACTTTGGTAATTTGTGAGACTGGTCATTTAGAAAACCTGGTTTTGGAAAATGGGCCTGGAGCCTACTTAGTGGTCCTCAAATGCACAGGTGCACCATGGTGAACACTGCTGGCTGGCATAGGGTGGGGGCGACAAGCAATAGCTCATTTAAAGGTGTACAAGCAACAAAATACTGTCAAGTTTGAGAGTGCCAAAGTGTACTAAATTTTAAGGAGAAGAAATGCACACATTTAGATACAACTTGTGAAGTATAAAAACAGTAATAAATAATAGTAATAAATGAGATAATACAGAATACTTGTTTATCTACGACATAGATGATTTAGTCCTAGATGATGGATCTTCCAAGCTTTTTTAGAAACACAAAAGCTGAAAAATATGTATTCTCAACCTGTGAATAAAGGCAAAAGGCTGCTCTCCCTAACCTTCATGTTCTTTGACAAGCCTGGGGAGTTCCCTCCCAAACGTGTCCATGATTCATACCACTCAACACAATAAAGATTGCCAATTGCCCGTGGAGTACTTTTGTGAACATTAGAAAATGGCACTGCTTCCTTCAAGGTGCCTTATTTCCATGGCTCAGGAAAGGACTATAATACACTGATATCTGCTCCAGGTGAATACTTGACTGCCACATCTGCAGAAAAGTCACCATCATAATTTTACCCATCTATTGTGTTAATTACTAAATTCTGTTCCTTAGATATGACATGTTTGTGCAGTGTGCAACCTGCACAACTATTAATGCATGGGGCATTGAGCCTGGGGGCAGAATTGGGACTGGAAGACTTGCTCACATTGGGAGATGAGCTGCAACGGAGGAGAAGACTGTATGTGATTGGCCTGAGGTCAGAGGTGGGACTCCAGGATGAGAGGACAGGGGTGACCTGTGATACTCCGAGTGCCTTCCCGATGACCACTCTGCTAGCCTAACACAAAGCTCAGCTCTACCTCATCCCTTTCAGTCCTTTCCTGGTATATTCTTGTTCTGATTTCCTAATTCTATTCATGTTTCACTGTCTGTTTTGACTTTCATTTTTCATAAATTTAGTCAGATACTTCTACCTCAAAATGACCATCTCCCCTTCTCCGCAATTCATAATATTTCGTTATCATGCATAACAGATGGACCAGCATGATTGCGGGAGGCTGCTGGCACTCACATAGTTAAGTCTAGTTCAACTGTTTGCTAGGTTTCCAAAGTGACCAAGTCCGATTTCCTGGTCCCTTGGCTGAGGCAGAGAATGTGAGGTGGAGCTCACCAGGGCTCTTGTGAAGGAACCCCTCTGTTACCTGGGCAGTGAGCAAAACTTTTCAACCAGCACTCAGTGTTGTCATTCTCATTCCTGCGTTTTATGACAAAATTGTATACATTGGGGGGGTTCGAATACATCTCTGGACTAATCCCTTTTGAATGTCAAGAATTTACTGTTAGTCAGCTTGGTTTTAACATGTCATATTATATAGAACACCAAGCATTCATTTGAGTTAGTCTTACCTTCCCTATGGGGGCAGAAATCTTGTCTTACATATTTTTGTCTCTTTCCCAATACCTATTTCAATCCAAAGCTTGTAGAAAATTCTCAGTGAGAACTTACTGAGTTAAGAATTTACTCTATGACAATACTCTCAGTATCCTTCACCACAACATGAGGGTGATGGGTACCAAAATATCTGTGGTAGATCTCAAACCTGATTTTGTTTCTCCAGTTGGGCACGACTTAGAGGTGAGACAGAGAAGAATATAATTTCATCAAAACGCTTCAATATGCTAGTTTAGCTCTAATGGTATAAGTAGTGAGGGTTACAGTTTCCAGTACCCACCAGACTACTCCCCCAACACTTCATACTTCTAGGAGATGTCCATGAGAATTTAGTGGGACCCAAATAGAGTCAAGTTCCTGGTGGGCAGTTATGAGGTTAGGAATCAGAGAACTCTATCATGTTTTTGCTCCACGATGTCCTGCATGATGCCTTCTGAGAAACCCTGGAGGCGCAGCTCATAGCCCATCCCAAAAAGGAGAGAGACCAGAATGCAAGGATGAAGTCGAGAGGAGGTTACACTGGGCACCTCCTGAGCTGTGTTCTGAGGGTCATTGGTCCTAGGAGGCAGTCAGACCTGCCTCGCTTTCTCGTACGTGTGGAACACACACAGAATCATCTGGAAAATCATGATATATTTGATAGAACAAAGGCTTAATTGGGTTTCATCTAGCCTTTTCCAAATATATTTGACCAAGAAGCCCCTAACCCCTCTTTGGTAACACTCAGTAGCATCCTGCAGAATTAACCCTCCATGGAGCATGCACTGGGGAGCGACGCTTTGGCCCAGGGGGAATGGTGCCAGGTAAGGAGCAGGCAGACAGCAGGAGAAGACTTTAATGCATTCAATTAGATGAGAAATGTATAGGCTAAGCAATACCTACCTATATAGGATATTTCTAGATACTCGGCCGAGAAACATTTCTAGGCTATAACCCACAAATAAGTAATAGCACAGCGGAAGGTAACGGAAGCCTACAGCACAGCATGTACACAGCCTCACACCTTCAGTGACAGGAAGCCACTGTCTTCACGGAAACACAGCGGTGACACATCAGTATAGCACCCAGCGGGTCCATGCTTTCCTCTCCTGTGTCATAACCAGGGTGCCCCAATCGATACCCATTCTTGACCAGAAGGCAACCCATAAAACCAGGCAAATTAGCTGGGGACACAAACATTCTAAGGGTTTGCCCGAAACCCCACTCCCAGGTGCACAGTGCACACACATCCATGTTTGATACACGGAAGGTAACGAGATCTGCAAAGTGTGAGCAAAATGATGGAAGAGTCTACAGTGCATCGTCAGGGGCTCCTTTAGAGTTGTTGAATCCTTGTAATCACAGAGCAAATTCCAAACAAGAGTGGAGCAAAAGGTACAATTTCTAGGATGACCTCCTTCTGCATTGGAAAGTTTTTAACGTGATGTGCTTAGAGATCTGTGTTCTCCAGGATCTGCAACAGATTCCCCTGCTCACCACGAAAAGGAAAGCCTTTGACTGTGAAAGGCAAGGAATTAGGTGAGTCTAGAGACAAGACAAACAGATTAAATCTATTCCACTGAAACGCAGATATATAATTTCTCTCCAGAGAATAACAAAGATTGACAAAATAAAGAAATAGCATGTTTCTTAACTTGTGAAATGTGACTGTCAATGGCATGTAGCAATACAGAAGGCAAGCACACAGGTTGTAAGTTTCCGGCGTGAGTGGCTAAGGAGGGTGTGGAAGGTCCCTCCTCAGAGGAGGTGCGAAGCAATCACTTTCCAAAACCCTTTTAGAGGAGAGCTCCTCCTACTTTTACTTACTGACTGCCCAAGTCAGCCACTCAGAACTTGCTCGGGTGTGTGCTTGGCCTTGCACCACCTTCCTCCTGGTAACAGAACTGTCACCAGAACCAGTCTCACATGCACTCTCAGGCTGTGTCGCAGGCACGCGACACAGACCTGGCCACTGGGAACATTCCTCTCTTCTCTAGTCATAGCGATAGGTTCAAGCCTGTGCACGGGACCTCCGCGGGCCAAGGAGAACCATGCACAGGGCATTCGCTAGGGCTAGCAGAGGAGAGGGGCTCTTTTTCCCAGGGACACTGCTACACTGGAAGGCTAAAACCTGGAGCCGCTGATAGCCACCTTTGCTACCATTTGGAGAGGTCTTGTCTGAAAGAAAAGCCCAGGGGGAGAAAACAGGGCTGAAACTAGAAACAGATGCCCAGTATTGTTTGTGCCTAAGAGTCTGACCATGATGAACTTCTCCTCTACATGCGTTCATAAATCTTTTGTGTGTATCCAGCCTGAGGTTTTCCTTTTTCTCTTCCCTTCCTCCCCCTCCCCTTCCCCTCCCCTTCCTGTTCAGTCTCCTTCTCCTGCCCCTTCCCCTCTCCCATCCCCTTTTCCTCCTCCTCCTCTTCCTCCTCCCTTTCTCCCTTCTCCTGCTTTTCTATTAGCAACCTAGCAATAAAGAAACTGAGCCTGGACCAAGGGTTATACTGATGGATTTAGACAAAGAGCTGGTGACCATGATGCACAAGCTACAAGCGAGAAAGCCGTGTGTATAATAATCACTTTCAGGGCTGTGCTTAAATGTCCTCCTAAGTTTGATGAAGAGTTGACGATCAGCATATTTCTATGTTATGTGGTAATTAGTTATGAATTCTAAGCAGTTTGCATATTTTGTTGTAAAGATTGCATATATATTATATATGTATATGCACTTCATATATCTGATCTAATAATAGCTAAAAATAGAAAGAATGCATATATCAGTGTGCCCATCTAGGGTGCAAATTCAGGGAAGGCAGGAGGAAATATGCCCACTTTCCCACTGTATCCCCACATCCACCACAGACCTGGCACATGCCTGGCATTCCATTGTGAAGGAAATAAACAATAGGACTTCCTGTATTTGCTTTGGCATGTTCAAATTTATCTGCACTCAGATCCAAGGAATGTTGCCAATAGTTTACTGTTCCTGGAGTAGGAAGACAGATCAGTTTGATATACAATATATTGGAAGGCAAAGAGTTAATATCCTAAACAAAGACACAAGGGACGAAAAAGTTTATAACCAATTTGGAGTGCTGATAAGCAAAATCATGTTTCAAGTATATTAAATGCAATATTTAATCTTTGGAGAGACCCACTCCTTTGAATTCTAGGGTTTGCTAAGATCTTATCTCAAAACTTTTCTTTCTCAGTCCTTGAAAAATGGAAATGCTTTCTAAATATTTTAGCCTTAGAAAGGATTATTCAATACATGAGCAGAAATGATTAGAAAACAAAAAGTTATCTTACTCTTTATACCTAGACAGATATGGAATTTAAATAAATTAAGCAGTAATTTAGAAATATAGTTGATAAATTATGGAAAAATCATGATAAGTTTGGTTTACATAGAGAAATCAACAAATAGACAACAAATTGGAAAATAATATTTGAAATATAGAGTGAACAAAGGGTTGATATTCTAAATATGTATAAAGTACATGAGCATACCATTCACAAAATAAGAAATATAAACGGCTGCTGCACATATGCAAACAATGTCCAACTCTTGCAGTAATAAAAATTACAAAAATAAATCAAGATATAATTTATTTGGCCCCATCAAGTGGAAAATATGAACAACAATCACAATTCCCAATTTTGGCAAGGGAAATGACCCTTCCATAAAATTTCACTGGAGTACAGTTGCAGTACAACGTTTTTTGGAGGATGATTTTAAATCATGCACTAACGGCTTTTAAAGAAAACCAAGGCTTCACAATTTTATTCCTCTTCCCCAGCAATTCTACTCTGAGATTTTAAAAAAAGGGGAGGAGGGGAGAAAGAGACAAGTGTGATGATTCATATCTTAACAATTCACATAAATGGTCAAGCTAGAAACCACCATCATGCCCAGCAACAGGGGACTGGTTAAGCACGTGACAGTCACCAGGTAGATTATGTCCCTGCAATAATATTATATATTCACATGGTAAAATGGTTATAGCATATTGCTATGAAAAAAGCAGGTTCTAAAATAGAAAATATGGCACAATAGTTATTGTAAGAAAGAGAACATGTACTGACAGATGTATAAATACTGAATAGAAGAGCATAATCTAAAATATTAACCATAATTATTTGGGGTTAATGGATTAGTGGGAGTATACAAATTTTCTTTGCCTTTTTCTTCATATGCAAAGATTTTTTAATAGAGTATGTATGCATACCACATATATAGAAAAGCACACATATTGCATGTGTTTAACATGCATCTTTTCAGAAATTAAAAAAAAACATCTAATCAGCACCCAGGTCAAAAAACAGAATATTCCTGTATCTCCAGAATTTCTCTTTCTTCCCTTTCCAATGACTGGAAGTGGGAAAAGTCATATCCAGAATTGACAACTTTTCCAACTACATGATTATGACTTCTAAAAGCATAGAATGGCTTTGCTTAATTTTATTTAAATGAATACAGTATAGAGTCTTCTGTGTCTAGTTTCTGCTATGCAGCATTATAAGATCCATCCAATTCATGTGTCTAGGTATAGTTTGTTCATTTTCATTGCTGCAGAATATTCTACGGTGTGCACATGCCATAATTTATCCATGCAATCTACTCCTGATGGGGGTTGGTGTAGTTCCCAGTTTGGGGCTCCCATACATAGTGCTGCTGTGGATCCTCTAGAACATGTCTTTTTGGGAACATACGTGCACATTTGTTAGATATATACCCAGGGACGGAACTGCTGTGTCATAGAACATGCTGCATCCCTCTGCACTGTATACCGCCAAATAGTTTTCTGAAGTGGTCGTACCCTCCCACCACCAGTACAGGAGAGGGGTTTAACTGTTAGGCCACTCTTCAGGCACTTCCTCTATTTGTGTCTGACAAATACCCTCTGGAGAAAGCCTTTTCACAAGGCAAGTACCCTGTCCCTACTGACATGCTGTCATTTTTCTTCACTAAACGTCCCTGGATTACTGTAAACCCTGGGTCACTTCCCGAGTTCAAAAAAATTGACTCTGATCATGTTGGCCAGTTTTTTCTTTGCTTTTGTGGAGGAGACAATTTTTGGAAGTCTAAAAAACTTAGCTTACTTCAGTTTTGCTGACATCAATGTGCCTTTTGAAAACTTAATCCACACCGCAATCCTATGAGACAGATACCGTGATTGGACCGTATTGCCGGTTATGAAACTAAGACTTAAGGAGATTAGGTAACGTGCTCAGGGGTACGGTTAATAAGTGGGTGTGCTGGGGTTCAAACTTGGGTTTACTGCACTTGCCCGCTTGAACTCCATGCTCCACGCACTAGCAAAGGGGAGGCGGCAGCAGACACGGGCTCCAGCCGTGGCCCTCTCCCCGCTGGCTACCACGCCAAGGACAGCAGTGGGGTATAAGAGTCACTGGCATCCTTTTGCTTAAGCATAAAAGGAGATTCTATTCCCACTTGTCTTCCTAAGGCCTAGCAGTCCCGATCCTGCACACAGAAATGGCATCCTCTGAGGTCCGGGCAAAGCGGTGTTACGTGCGAGGCGGCAGACTAGGAAATACTGTCCTACGGCTCTCTCAGGCAAATGCCCAACAGGCCTAAATGACCATGTCTTCCTGGGGGAGCTTCCTTCGCAGGCAGGAAGGGCCCCTCGCTGTGTGGGCTGAGTTCCATGAGTAAAGATTTTCAGCTTACACAACTGTCAAATTGGTGTCTGTGCCATTTGTCCCTCCCCACGCCATGATTAAATGCAAACAATGGCCAGGACCGCACCAGCTGGAGGAAGAATGCCCGTCTCTGAGAGTCCCACCCCCAGAAGAGCTGCTTTGTTACTTCTGTCACCAGAGTCTGTGGGAGCACGGAGCTCCATTTTTCAAGTGTGCGATGGAAATAGGACTAACGAGTGGTCCCAGATTCACTCCTAGGAAAACAATAACACATTCTGTGACTTGGAGGTCTGGAGGTTTATGTTGGCACCAACTGGAATGCTAATGTGCAAAGAATCTGGTCTCTCCTCTCAAACACTAACAAACACCAGTCATTTCCTACTGATTGGTTTCAACCTAACAAGCATTTTTGTGGAGCCCCAAAGAATATTTCATTTTAAAGTATTTAGATTATGTTGATTACTCACTTATGAACCATAAGTTGGTCAATGAGGAACAGATTGCTTCAACTCAGTATCCCCTCCCACACTCACCGCCACCACCACCCGGGATTAATGCTCACAAACAGAACAAGAGAGCACCTAAAAAGGGACCCAGAGCTTTCTGAAATGTTTCATGGACTATCAGAGACCCCTTTGAGCACATGATAAGGGCTGTGGACACCTCCCATGAAATGGACCCACTGATAGAATTACAAGTTCATCTTGGGGGTCATGGGCTCTCCAAAAGCTCATCTGCCACCGAGAACTCCTTTTCCGTGGTGCCACTAATGCCTGGGTCACACAGGCTTCAGAGAGCATCTCAGAGCAATTCTGGACTCTCTACCCACCAATTTCGACTTGTGCTTGGACTTCCGAATTTGGCATGTACAGATGAACCTGGACCATTATTTCTGGAAGACTGCCATCCAGTATGTGAGCAGATCCTTCCAGAGGGAGGAAAGTGTCACAAAATGTGGTACACGGAATGGTGTTGATTACTTAGGCCTGTGTGGGACTGCTACTTCTCAAGGAGGTTGTATTAATAGACATACAGTAGATCCTCAGTTAACCAGCACCCATGGAGATGGGTAGATGCCGGTAAGTGCAAGCAGACTCTCTGTTAACCGGAACGCACGCAACCAGCACTCTCAAGCAACCAGCATTTTGCCGGTTGCTTGAGTTCTGGTTAATGGAGAGTCTCCTGTATCTTCATTTCATATCTGCATATATAGAGAATATTAATGAAGGTATTAAGAAATAGGAAGAGAGAAAATAACTACCATTTTAAGCATCAGTGCACAAAACGAAATTATAACTATTTAAGTTTTCACCTTTCTTGGAAATACGCTCACTTACAAGCATAGCTACCTTCTTTGTATTTAATTACTTCCCCTGAGGGCCCTGCTGAGGGCAGGCCATGTGACGGCTCGTCCAGCAACAGTGGGGCACAAAAGGGCTCCGACAGCTCACAGAGGCGTGGTCCATCCGGGCGCGGGGGGGGGGGGGGGGGGGGGGGGGGGGGGGGGGGGGGGGGGGGGGGGGGTGGCAGATGAGGGGTAGGGGAAGCTTCTGGGGGTGGATGAAGGAAGAACTCTGAGCACTCTAAGGGAAAAGGACAGGATTCTGAAAGGCACAAGATAGCAGGTGCACAGGGGTCACTGTGAGTTGTGCGGCTTGACTGGAATGTGGCCTGGAATAGGGGACATGGGAAGAATGGGCCTAAAGCGATGGGCAGGATGGCCGCCCCGTGGAGGGTCTTGTCTGCCTTTAGACGCGATAGGCCTTTGTCCGAGGAGCCGTGGGAGGTTGAGTGGACAGGGTCACGACAGGCCCAGGCCACGCCCTGGACGGCAGCGTCTGGCTTCCGCTGGGAAGAGCGACATGGAGCAGTAGAAACAGGGAGGCTGCTGCACTTGTCACGGGGAGAGCTGGCAAAGGCCTGCCCTGGGGAGTGGGGCTCAGGGCCGGGAGCCAGCGGGGCGCTTCAACGACAACTTCAGGAGAAGCACTGCTAGGACTTGGTGACTGATCAGCCATTGGAGTGAGGGAGATGGTGGAGAAGGGAAAGATAAAGGGGCACCATGAACTAAGAGGTTATATGGGATAAGGGACATGGGGTGTAGCAGGAAAAAGATGCTGTATTTAGTTTGGGGTGCAGATGGAGGCACCTTGTAAGTATCTGAGAATGAAGCTAAGGACGGTGGTTAAAACCGAGTGAGAGATCACCTAGTAGAAATAGGTAGAAAATTAGAGTCCTGAAGATTTGAGTCAGTCACAAGCTCCCAAAAGGACATGAAGAAACACATAGACTTGCTTGCCATGAAAGTGCCCACACACACACACAGAGGCACACACACGATTTCACTTGTCACTTCAAAGGGTCACAGAGCTCAAGTTCAAATTTAGGAAGAATGAGAGGAGCCTTCCATGGTGGGTAGTGAGGAGAGTTGGATTCAGATGTCTGGCTCATGTGCAAAGCAAGCATCATCTCCTCTAGAAGGCCCTGGTAGGGTCATCTGATCTTGGGAAAGGGGGACAGAAATGAGGACAGCTTAGTGACCACTGGTACTCCCTCTGTTATGGGGCCGACAGCAGCTGCGGAGCGTCTGGAACCACAGACCTGGAACTACTGCCTCTCCTCACCTCTCCCACCTCTCCCCACCTCCCCTCCCCTGCCCTGCCCTCATCTGGGGACTTCCTTTTTAGACTGGGTAGTCTGGGAAGTCCTCTCTGAAAAGCTACCATTTGAGTGAAGTCCTAAATGTCAACAAGAAGGCAGGTAAGCAAAGGGTAAAGGAGTAGACTTTTGAGTAAGAGGGCTGTGTAAGGAAGATTGGTCTTTTGTACAGTTACAGCACAGCAAACTTGAACATCGATTCCCTTCCACTGCATTCCCTTCTCACCAGGGTGCACTAGCACGGCCTCACGCCCAAGAACTCAGGGCCTTAACTGGTACCCGTGGGGCTTACAGAACCTCTTACAGTCACACCCTGCTCAGAAAGCCTGGGCTTGTCATTTTCCTGATTTTCTTTTTTCATTGAAACTTGCCCTTCCTGCATCCCATTTCCTCAGTAACTCATATTGGTTAAAATATGTGACTTCTGCATTTCATGGGGACCTAGTAAAGATGACTTGATGCTAGGCACGTGGTAGAGATGAGGAAATCCAGACGTCACAGGGGCCACTGTGGGGTCATTTACAGTAGATGTTCTTATGGTACCCACCCTAGCCAGCATGGGATGTTTCATGCTCCCTTTCACGGCTGGCTGTTCCTGTGTACAGAAATCACTGTCTAAAATACACTCCAAACGGACACTTAAGGATAAAGACTCCTACTTCCATGCTAAACACAACTAAAAACAAAGCTAGGTTGTGTCTTTGGGCAAGTATTGACGGTGTCTCTGATAGACTGTAACCCAGCACATTCATGTAAGTTCTAGGTTGAGGAATTCCTTGTGAAAGGACTTAGATCAGTATCTGAGTTTTAAACGTTGAACCAAAAAGGAGTTGCTGAAACCCCCTTAACCAGCCAAAATCCAGTTCCGAATTCACAAGCCATTTGACCAAGGAAGATACTAACTAGACTGGTGTCGCTAGTCAGAGTTGATGAAATGCAGGCACAGAGATGGTACCTATCAAAAGGGAAATTAGAATAAATGAATATTAAAATATTTAAATCTATAACAAAGTGTTCAAAACACAGTTCTGAAGAACACTGCATTGGAAGCAAGAACCAGGACTGTCTTTTAGAGTCTTTTCTAAGCAACCTTCTTCCCCCATTTCAACTCATTAGGACAATATCAGCTTCAAGTGTGCTGGTGTAATTGTAACTAAACTGTACACAACTTATCCTGGTCTCACTCTGACAAGGTTTATCCATAATTCTTCCTAGCAGACCTTTAGCAATTGCTACAATACTAGAAAACCAAAGAGGCATGAGGCATTTAGAAACAAAAACTGCATGAGTATAGTCAGAACAGCACAGCACCCACCCATGGATCTTTGCTTTTTACTCATAATCATCTGAAGGATAGACTTCAAATACTAACCTAAATACACACACACACGCACACCCACAAGCGTATGCTTCTTTGAAGTTATAAAGGTCAAGTTCGTTTCTGCCAAAAAGTACAGTGCAAATACATCTTTTGAATGCTCAATGACCGGCACGGGGAGGGTGGCAGCCACCTTGAAGGTTTCTATGAGGATTAAACGAGGGAGGGACTGAACACACCACCTGCTCCACAGTAAGGACTTAGTAGAAGGCAGCTGTCATTATTACTACTATTGTCATCAGCCTCAAGGTAAACCAAACCACTAGCATTTGAATGAGAATCCAGGATCCCACAGCACTTCCACATACACTATTCCATGTGAACCTCAAAACCATCTCTTGAGATAGGCAGATGAGAACCTCAGTCTTGCAGTCAGGGAAGGTAAGCCTGATGTTTGTTTGTTTTTTTATGTGGGTGGTTTCCTGGCTGGGAATCGAACCCAGGCCGCAGCACTGATAGCACCGAAGCCTTAGCCACCACACCACCGGGGAACTCCCAGCCAGAATAGCTGATCACATAGCTGGGAGTACAAGCTAGACCTCCTAAATCCTAGTGACTCATGGAGCCTCTCTTTGGGGCTCTTAACTCCCTATACCCTGGATCTGCATCTATCCACGCAACAAATATCTATCAAGAGCTCACGCTGTAGCCAAGGTATTGTTGCCAAGTCGGAGATCGCCGCCAGCAACAAGACATGCAGGGTGGTGGTGGTCACGGGCCTATTTTCCCAGAGTTTGGGGTCAAGGAGTTGAGACAAAGAATGATTAATTAACATAGTAAGTAAGTTACCCACTGTTAGGGGCTGAAATGTGTCCCCCACCCCCAAATTTATGTAGTGAAGCCCTAATACCCAGTAAATTCTGAGGAAAGGGACTATTTTGGGAGACAGAGCCTTGAAAGGAGGTGATGAAGTTAAGGGAGGCTGTTGGGGTGAGCCTTAATTCAGTCTGTCCGGTATCCTTATGGGGGAAGGAGATTATGAGGGAGAGATGCCGGGGGTGTGAGTACAGAGTAAGGTCATGTGACAGCCCAGCACGGGGACGGCCGTCTGCAAGCCAGAGAGAGGCCTCCGAAGAAACCACCTGCCACCACCCTGATCGTGGCCTCCTAGCCCTCAGAGCTGTGAGGAGGTAGGTTCTGTTGTTCGAGCCCCCCACACCCTCCGTCTCCGGTATTTTTTATGATCGCCCTGGGCGACTAATGTATGTATTAAGAGAAAGTGGTAAGTACTGTCAGGAGAAAAGTAAAAGAGGAGGACTAAAGGCGGTCAGGAACTTTGGAGGAGCAGGGCGCAGCATTCGGGGTCTCCCTGGGAAGAGAAGACGTGAGCCAAGACTTGATGAACGCACTCAATGGGGACTAGCTATGGGGATGTTTGGGAACAGGGTTTCCAGGCAGAGGGGACAGTTGGTGCAAAGGCCCTCGGGTGGGCGTGCACCGAGTCTGTTGATTAGCAACTGTTGAGGAGAGCGAGACTGCAGAGAAAGGACCAAGTGGGGAGCAGAGTGAGGTCAGAGAGGCAATGGGGGAGGGGCGCAGCTCAGGCAAGGACCTGTAGACTGTTGTAAGAATGCTGATTTCCCAACAGGGGGGCTGGGCTGTGGTCCTGTAGGCTTGATCTGTTAGTGAAGGGAAAAGCTGATAAAAGGGGAAAGAGGTGAGTGGGACCAGACCGGCCTTCAGGGGAAGGGAGCAGAGTTAGGAATAGTTCATGCTCCTATGGGGCTGAGTACGAGCTCCTGATCGCTTCCAGTTTCCTCAGCGAAGGATGAAGCAGCATCAGTGTTGAGCGTGAGGATGGAAAGGAGATATTGAAGGTTTGGAGTGACAGAAGATGGCCCCCCACCCCATGACCCGATCATAGCCTAACGGAATACATCTGCAACCCCAAATGAGGTCACATTCCAAGGTCCTGGGGGTTAGGGCCTCAACATAGGAATTTTGCAGCGGGGACACAGGGCAACCCGTAGTGTGTGATAAAGGAGATTGGCAGTGAAATAGGCTAGAAGCACAGTGGGCCTGCCCGGCAGCCAGGCACAACTCCCAAGCGAGTCCGCTCAGCACAGGGGGACCATCTCCTCCCCCCTCCATTCAGCTGCAGGGGAGCAAGTGCAGAGCAGCAAGAGACGTGACTGTCACCGGGTTTGGGAACCAGAAAACAGCCTCGAATCTCCCCTCTACAGGAGAGAGAGTTCCCACACAGAAGCCTTCTGTGACCGGATGTGTGGGTTTTCCCCGCACTGACCAAGTCTCTGACACCAGCTGGGTGTCCTACAATTCAACTCAATCCTGACACTGTGTGCCTGGAGTCAACACAGACCCCACCGGTTATGGGCTCAGTCCCAAAGACCGCCCTCCTCCCTGCCCTCCTCCCTGCCCTCCTCCCCCACTTCAGATGCCAATCACAAGTCCGGTCATCAGCTGTGCTTCTGACCAACCAGCTATGGTTCGGGGTTCCCACAACCCCTCCGAGGGCTCAGTAATTTGCTAGAGCAGCTCACAGACTCAGGAAAACACTACATTTACTGGCTTATTATATGATAAACTATATGATACAGGATACAGAAAAAAAAGAGAGAAGTGGGTTTCACCAAGTTTGCGGTTTTACCTGCTAAGTTCGGCAAGGGGTACGAGGATGCATGCCAGAGGCGATGACGGCGACTTGCTATGGACTCGGAGGTGGTAAGGGACAGAGAAAAAGCATTAGGGTCTAGGGAGCAGAGGTCCCGGTGGGGTGGCACGACGGTTGACGTTGGGGCATTTTGAAGAAGGTGGAAAGCTGTGAAGTGGTGGGGAGAGAGTCGGGTGACCCTGAAACACAGCGGTGTTTGGTTATTGCCAATTACCAATACGACGTCTAAGCCACGACAAGGGCCTGAGTGGGCATGGAGGCCAGAGGACTGAGAAGACACCGCCTTGGCCGGGCCATCTATGTGTACGTTGAAGTTATACCGTTTTCTCTCATTCATTCATTTCTTCATGCAGATATTTATCTGCTGGCCATAAGGCAGAACGGAGCTTTGTTGAGCACAAGGTTCACGAAGCCCAGCTGTCACTGCCTAAGCTTCAAAGATGGCCTTCCACTGATTCATGGTGTGATTATGGGAGCAGAAAAAGAAAAAAAAGGCAATTGAAGTGAACTTTGAAACCCCTTTGATACCCACACAAACACTTAAACCGGAGGAAAATAAAAATCTCATACTCTAAACATCCTTCATTGCTTGTTTTAAAAATTATGATTATTGTTCGTTGGTCTCCTCAGTCGCTTACATTCATTGTGTTGATGTGTGTGTTTCCTGGGGATTCTACACACTCCAAAACCTGAAGAGTAAGCAAAAACAGCGCTTCTGCTGAAACCCTTCACAGTTTATAGCCACATTTACATAACATTAAATAAGTCAACAAAGGCATCATTAGCTCCCATTAAAATATGAGCAAAGAAATTGAAACGAACAAGACAGGCTAATTGGTAAGTAATGTTGTGTATCAAAAATTATGACTGTAAGACAACCCAGTTAATGAGAAGCCCTACCATCATGTTTACTACATACTTAAAAATTAAATGAAGGTGAATAAAAGCTAACAGAAAGGAAGATTTTCCCCTTCATGGATGCTATTATATCTGTTTTTCAAAGTCATAAGTAATAAGGATGATTTTAGCCATCCACCTCCACAAGAGGTCTTACGACTGACGTGACTTTCCTACCTGTTCTGTCCTCGAGTGGCACAGGCCCGGATGGAGGGGAAGGCGGAGCTCTGGAAGGAGACCAGCCAGCAGGTGCGCCTGTCTGACCTCAGGCCCCGGTTGCGTGAGAGACGTCCTCCTACTCCTTTCTCTGGGGGGGCCTGTGTGCAGTGTGCCCTTGAAGCCAGTCGTAGGAGGGAGGCGGCAACGTGGTCACCTACTTCATGCCAGAGAGACAGTGGTGCCTAATGCTGCCTGACTAGAAGTCTCACCCGGGGCGAAACTAAAAAATGCAGATGCCCGGGCTCCAATTCTGGGCCAATTAAATCAGAACTCAGGGGATCCATACTTTAGAAAAGCTTCCCCGTTGATTCTAAAGAGCAGCCAAGGGAGGAAACCCCGCCGCTTAGCCCTCTTCATTAATCAAATCACAGCCACCGTGTACTGAGTGACCACTGCATATGAGGCTCTCTACTACGCACTTGGGCAGGTCATTTTTTTCTTTTCCCCAACGTTCATTGGGAAATTTTTGATGTAGCAAAGTCAAAATAATTTTACAGTGAACACTCTTTACAGACCACCTCGATTACACCATTAATGATTTACTGCTTCTGGTTTTATCATAGGTCTATCCCTCCATTTATCCATTGATTCATTTTCTTTTTTACATATTTCAAAGTAAATTACAGACATCTGTACAATTTCCCTTAAATACTTCAACATGAATGTTAACTAGAGTACAGTGTTTATATATTTTCTTTTGATGTACACTTTCTGAAGAATGAAATGCAAAAATCTTAAGTGTACATTCACTAAGTTTGGACAAATGAATGTATCTTTGTAACTCAGACTACTATCAAGATACGGAATAACAGGCAGGTTCTTTTATACTTAATTATATGTAACCTTACACATTTGCCATTTAGACAATGGATAGCAAGGGCAGTACTTTACACCAAAGAAAGACCACCTAATGGTCTGTCTGGGTGGGTCCCAGACACTGAGGCATTAAGTAGAGAGTATCTGGGAGAACAGAAAACAAAAGGGCCTCCCTGGCATCCCTCAGGTGATTCAGACATGGCTGCATGTCGAACCTGGATCATACTGGGCAATGTAGGCACCTTGTGGGTGACATGCTGGGTTTCAATCTCTCTTGAAGCAGAGTCCTATGCACTGTGTGTGTGTGCATGTGTTTTGTAAAAAGACATGGTTTTGATATTTTGTTAAACTGAAAACATTAGTATTTCTTTGAAAGTAGATGGATTTCTTTATATGGGTACATACCTCCTCCTGGATGGTACAAGTTCATAATCATAGATATGACTAAAGGCCCAAGAGAACCCCTGTCACAAGCTGTATCAACTGCCCCCTTACCCCAAAGCCAGAGCTGCCCAGCTCCTCAGAGCCCCCATACTTAGTATTCTCTTTGGGAGACAGGTGTCGGAAAGCCCACTATCACGGAATCAAGGCCTTTACATGCTAATGGCAAGAGGAAATGTTCTTGCTTCTAATCTCTAAAAATGGGGATTGATTGAATATGTAAAACCATAAAGAGTTTTCAACAAGGCACTCAACGGTAAGTAGAAAGACACAGCCTGTGTGACAGCGCTGGGCTTCTCCACAGGCTTCCTCCCACTTGGAGAGCTGAGCCCAGGGGCCATCACACCAGTGGTGCCCATGTGTGGGTACTCTCAAATGATGACTTTTCATCTTGTGCCATCTGAGTTACAAGTCCTCTGTCTAAAAGTCTGTCTACATTTAATCTTTGCCTATGCTGGAATGGTCTTCACCTTGGGTCTAACACATCTCTCTCGCTTCACTGACATTGCTCTAGAAATCTCGAATCTTCATAAAGACTTAGTTCATTCACTGGAACATTCAATGGGTGTCGAGTGATGGTAACTGACAACCTACTCTACGCTGTACACTGGGCCAGGCGCGGGCATGCGGAGGTGAGCAGGGCAGATGGTGTCGCTGTTCTCATGAAGGAAAGAGGATATTATAGAGTCCAGTAAACAATTACTTTCTTGTAATTTTGATAATGATTACGTGGAAGTCATTCAGGGAGTGTTTTGAATGTATAAATAACAGAAGGGCCGACCC